>JXTB01000788.1:0-22331 GCA_002914805.1 Parasponia andersonii | reverse complement strand
TACGATGTGGATATTTATTTTGCGTTGCTCTTCCCTGTTGTACTTTCCTAGCTTCCTCTCATTCTGCACTTAATCTTTTCTTAACAAACTCATCCCAAACTTGAGGTTCAATCCACAGTTCTTATGATGCTAGAGGGTGCTCTAATAACTCTGGACAAGTATGTCTATACTCATAATTCATACTAATATTATATGCCAGAGCTCATCTTTTAGGTCTGTTGGTACAAGCGCCCAGTTATCAATGTTTATTGGGATCTTGCGACAAATCATAAGGCCACAAAAGCTCGCCAAATGTTTACCTTCATCCCCAGTTGGTTGTCCCCATTCATTGTTCGCAACAACTTCTTTTTTGTTATCACTTCTTTTTATAATCAACTCCTATAATTGAGTCGTTCCTCTTGGTTTCTTTTTGTGTTTTCTTTCTCCTTGACTACTTTGTGATGGTGTTAATTGATAAACATCATCTGCACCTTCATTTTCCATGTCAATAATTACTTGTTAAATAATAGAACTACAAATGTAGATCAAAAATTAAGATAGAAAATAATAAATTTGTAAACATAAGAGATAATATATTTAAAAAATAAAACATCAATCCATAAAGACATAAAAATGAAACCAAAATATATAACTTATTTGATTTGTACCTCATTAGTTTCTTTGTTTGATTATCAATTCAAATACCTCCACCATCATCTCGTAAACATGTAACATCACCTTCATTAACGTCTTCTATCAAAGCCTCCACCGAAACTCCTTTTGAGAATATTTCATAAGCAACAAGCTTTTCGTTCTCATCTTCAACTCCTAAATTTTGATATTCTTTTGGTTTTGTTGCAAGAACAATCGACCATCGAGCATCAAGTGGAGCATTGACATAAAATACTTGTTTTTCTTGTGTTGCCAATATAAATGGATCATTCTTGTGACCTATTCGGTTTAGATCAACTAAAGTGAAGCCTAACTCATCTTCTCTAACCCCATGGTTACTCTCCACCCATTGACACATAAATACCAGGAACTGAAATGTGACAAAATCAAGTTCCCAAATTTCCTCGATAACGTCATAGTATACTATATCACCCTCTGTTGGGTTTTTATCCTTTGAACTTAAAAATTGTATGGTTTTTGCAACAATACTTACTCCACTATTTTGGGTTGTTCTTATGTTGTCGCGGTCTCTTGTGCAAAAATGAATACTGGTAACTTAATAAGCATTATACTTAATTACATCCAATGATGGTCCACGTGATATCCATTTCAATGTATCAGATAGATTATGTGTTGCCTTATTCATTTCAACTACAATCTATTCAAAATGTAAAATTAACAATTAGAAAACCCAACACATTAATACTCATACTCTAAAATAGGGAAAAAAATGAAATCAAACTATTAATTGTAACAACTAATTGGAATTACCCATTCGCGAAACCAACGAATAAAAGTTCGATGATGTTCATTATGGATTCACTTCTCTCTTTTTGATTTCATTGAGAATTGTGTTTTGATCCAATTTATATGCTCCCTTTAACAAATCATCCCCAAAGTAAACCATTATTATTAAAGAATTCGAAATTCAATCAATACAAATCTAATTCACAATAAAATTTACTCGATGAAAGGTTGGACTTCAGCTATATTTTGTAACACAGTACGATATGCTTGGTCTAGTTGTTCTCGTTTAATTGTACACACGACACCACTACTTACCCTTTTATTAATATTTGAAGATACGGGTACTCTGATAGCTTCTACATTTGCCAAATACTCAGAACAAAACTCAATAGCTTCTTCTGCGATATAACACTCTACAATGCATCCTTTTGGCCGGCTTTGATTTTTAACATATCCTTTTAGAATTTTCATGTATCTCTCAAATGGATACATCCATCTCAAATAAATAGGACCACATAACTTCACTTCTCTAACCAAATGTACAGTAAGATGTATCATTATATCAAAAAAATTAGGAGGAAAAAACTGCTCCAACATGCACAATGTTACAATAAGTTCACGTTGTAGTTCATCTAACTTGGATACATCGATCACCTTAGAATAAATTCCATTAAAGAATAAGCATAATCTGGTGATTCATGTCGAACATTTTTAGGTAATACGGACCTGATCGCTATAAGTAGCAGATGTTGCATTAGTGTATGACAATCATGAGATTTAAGTCCAACTAGTTTAAAATTGTTCATATCCACTAATGTTCTAATATTAGAAGAATAGTCTTCAGGAACCTTCACATTAAATAAAGATTGACACAATTGATATTTTTCTTCCTTTTTCAATGTGAAGTAAGCAGAGGGTAAATATGTTCGCTTCTCCCCCATTTTAGGAGCTAACTCTTTTCGAACACTCATGTCAACAAGATCCATGCAGGCACCAATACTATTCTTATTCTTTCCTGGAATATTTAATAAAGTTCCAATTATACTATCACATATGTTCATCTGAATATGCATGACATCTAAGTTATGTCTCAGAAGTAAATGTTGCCAATACTCCAACTCAAAGAATATAGATTTCTTCTTCTAACAACTCTTTGGGGTTTTTACAATCTTCACATTACTGTGTCTTTTTCTTTTCTTACTAATATCACTTATTTTAACCTTTCCAAGCCTAAATTTGAGCTTAGAGACTGTTTCTAGTATCTCTGTCTCAGTTAAAAGTTGTGGTGCCAATTCAAATTCTTAAGAACCATTAAATGCTTTTTTCCAATTTCTGTATAAATGTTTGTGAGGTAAAAATCTTTTATGGCCCATATAACTCAATTTTCTAGCATGTTTTAAGAACTGACAACTTATTTTCTCATCACAAATAGGACATACTTTATATCCATTAGTGGAAAACCCAGACAAATTCTCATATGCAGGGAAGTCATTGATTGTCCATAGTAACACAGCCTTAAGAGTAAAATCTTCATCCTTATATGCATCATAGGCTTTCACACAATGATTCCACAAGCTGTTCAATTCATCAATCAACGGGGCTAATGTCATTACTAGGTTGTCTAGGTCCTGATATTAACATTGTAAGAAGTGTAAACTTTCTTTTCATACACAACCATGGAGGAAGATTATAGATTACAAGCATTATAGGCCAATAACTGTATTTGCTACTTAGAGTTGTATGAGGATTAATACCATCCGCAGATAGACCAAGATGAAGATTCCTTGGATCACTTCCAAAAGAAGGCCATTTGTAATCTATTATTTNGGTCCACGTGATATCCATTTCAATGTATCAGATAGATTATGTGTTGCCTTATTCATTTCAACTACAATCTATTCAAAATGCAAAATTAACAATTAGAAAACCCAACACATTAATACTCATACTCTAAAATAGGGAAAAAAATGAAATCAAACTATTAATTGTAACAACTAATTGGAATTACCCATTCGCGAAACCAACGAATAAAAGTTCGATGATGTTCATTATGGATTCACTTCTCTCTTTTTGATTTCATTGAGAATTGTGTTTTGATCCAATTTATATGCTCCCTTTAACAAATCATCCCCAAAGTAAACCATTATTATTAAAGAATTCGAAATTCAATCAATACAAATCTAATTCACAATAAAATTTACTCGATGAAAGGTTGGACTTCAGCTATATTTTGTAACACAGTACGATATGCTTGGTCTAGTTGTTCTCGTTTAATTGTACACACGACACCACTACTTACCCTTTTATTAATATTTGAAGATACGGGTACTCTGATAGCTTCTACATTTGCCAAATACTCAGAACAAAACTCAATAGCTTCTTCTGCGATATAACACTCTACAATGCATCCTTTTGGCCGGCTTTGATTTTTAACATATCCTTTTAGAATTTTCATGTATCTCTCAAATGGATACATCCATCTCAAATAAATAGGACCACATAACTTCACTTCTCTAACCAAATGTACAGTAAGATGTATCATTATATCAAAAAAATTAGGAGGAAAAAACTGCTCCAACATGCACAATGTTACAATAAGTTCACGTTGTAGTTCATCTAACTTGGATACATCGATCACCTTAGAATAAATTCCATTAAAGAATAAGCATAATCTGGTGATTCATGTCGAACATTTTTAGGTAATACGGACCTGATCGCTATAAGTAGCAGATGTTGCATTAGTGTATGACAATCATGAGATTTAAGTCCAACTAGTTTAAAATTGTTCATATCCACTAATGTTCTAATATTAGAAGAATAGTCTTCAGGAACCTTCACATTAAATAAAGATTGACACAATTGATATTTTTCTTCCTTTTTCAATGTGAAGTAAGCAGAGGGTAAATATGTTCGCTTCTCCCCCATTTTAGGAGCTAACTCTTTTCGAACACTCATGTCAACAAGATCCATGCAGGCACCAATACTATTCTTATTCTTTCCTGGAATATTTAATAAAGTTCCAATTATACTATCACATATGTTCATCTGAATATGCATGACATCTAAGTTATGTCTCAGAAGTAAATGTTGCCAATACTCCAACTCAAAGAATATAGATTTCTTCTTCTAACAACTCTTTGGGGTTTTTACAATCTTCACATTACTGTGTCTTTTTCTTTTCTTACTAATATCACTTATTTTAACCTTTCCAAGCCTAAATTTGAGCTTAGAGACTGTTTCTAGTATCTCTGTCTCAGTTAAAAGTTGTGGTGCCAATTCAAATTCTTAAGAACCATTAAATGCTTTTTTCCAATTTCTGTATAAATGTTTGTGAGGTAAAAATCTTTTATGGCCCATATAACTCAATTTTCTAGCATGTTTTAAGAACTGACAACTTATTTTCTCATCACAAATAGGACATACTTTATATCCATTAGTGGAAAACCCAGACAAATTCTCATATGCAGGGAAGTCATTGATTGTCCATAGTAACACAGCCTTAAGAGTAAAATCTTCATCCTTATATGCATCATAGGCTTTCACACAATGATTCCACAAGCTGTTCAATTCATCAATCAACGGGGCTAATGTCATTACTAGGTTGTCTAGGTCCTGATATTAACATTGTAAGAAGTGTAAACTTTCTTTTCATACACAACCATGGAGGAAGATTATAGATTACAAGCATTATAGGCCAATAACTGTATTTGCTACTTAGAGTTGTATGAGGATTAATACCATCCGCAGATAGACCAAGATGAAGATTCCTTGGATCACTTCCAAAAGAAGGCCATTTGTAATCTATTATTTTCCAAGCTGGTGAATCGGTTGGATGTCTAAGTTTACCATCTTCTATCCTCTCATTCGTATGCCATATTAGATCTTTAGCATACTCATAATTTCGGAATGGACGGGTAAAACGAGGAATTTGAGGAATATACCACAAAACCTTAGCAGAGGTTCCAACTTTTACCTCTTTAGAATTCTTATTCTGTTGCAACCTAGGCTCACCACATGCTGGATAATAAATTGCATCTTTAAATTTCTTTCGATATAAAATACAATCATTTGTGCAAGCGTGAATTTTCTCATATTGCATGCCCAATGAGCATAAAGTCTTTTTAGCCTCATAGAAGGAAGGTAACATCTCATTATCATTTGGCAATATCTCTCGTAGTAATGCTAACAAGTCTGAAAAACTCTTATCACTTCATCCATGTCTTGCTTTCAAATTATACAATTTCAATAATACAGACAACTTTGTAAATTTCGTACAACTCGGATAGATCGGTTTCTCAGCATCATTAAACAATGATTGAAACTTAATAGGATCTATATCTGTCATATTGAGCATCATCAATCATTTCAAAAAGAACATCATTTAAATCTAACTTATAATCATCTCTTATACTCTTTTTTGACGAACATCCGGTAATTGGAACTTTTTCACCATGCCAAATCCATTGTTTATAACTTTGTTCTATTCCATTGAAATATAAGTGTTCTTTTATCTTTTGCAAATTTCCATATTTAATATATGGATATGGAATTAAATTGGAATCTTTGACATTTTCAATAGCAAACTCCAAAAAACTATCAACTCCCTTTCTATATTCAGTCGATAGTCTATCCGCCAATATCCATTCCTTATCCATTCTAAGCACAATTGAAAAAAAAAATAAAAAATAAACAACTGATAGAAAAAACTAACTAATTCAATTGAGTACCATAAAAAATTGTACATAGTCTCCCATATTTCTAGCATTAACTAATTGAGTAACTAAAGTACCAATTATAAATTAACACTCATTTCAAATTATTCTTATATTTCTAAGTACTACCAAATTCAACTTAATTTATTCTTAAATAGTCTCATTTGTTACAAACAATTTGTCAATCAACCAAATATAACATATGACAAAATAATATCAACACAAATAATAAACTCAACCAATCCCACACAATTATAACATCATCATATCACCACAACATGCAATTTCTTATATGATATCATATCTCATCTAGTTTAAATTTTCCAAAATAATAAGATAAAACCAATGTGAAAGTGACATGCATAAGTCAATAAAAGAAAAAAATTTGAGAAAATATATCTCAGTTTGCTCAGTTGGCTAATTCACAAGTAATCTCAGTACTCTAACTTCTACTAAAACCTATACGCAAATTAAACTGATAAATTAAATTAAACATCTATAATCCTTAATACTTTAAATTAAACATTGAATATGTAAATTTCTAAAAAACTACACAATATTCAATTAAAATTGCATAAATTTGGTTTAATTGACACTAAGGATGCATGGAAATTAAAAAGCAAAACCTAACATGAATTGGACGATTTGAACTGAATTAGATGATTTTCACGATTTTTGGTGGTTTTTTTGAATAGTACTCCTACTTAAAAATGGTTTCCCAACATGTTAAGCCATCGTACTTTTAGGAAGAAAGAAGGAAAAAAAATTCAAAAACATCATATTTGGAGACTTAGCCAGAAATGTCTACATTTTGTATCAAACTATAATCCCTAAAATGCAATGCATGTAAAGTCCCTTTCACACGATACTAACACTCAGCAGTTATATTCAAATAATGCCATCAAATAAAGTCATCTTTAGTTAAAAGTGTATTAATTTCATTAGTAATAAATAATTTCTCAAGCTCTAGAACACACAATTGAAAGGCGAAGACCAGATACTCATTAAGTATAAACAAATATAAACTCTTTCAAATATAAACTAAAACATGAAATTTCTACAAAATAATTGGTCAAAATCATGGTTAAGACAATGAGTAATCTAATTTTAGTGACAAAAACGAGTTTAAAAGCTTAAACATACCTTGTTAACCAGAAAAAATGGTGAAAATGGTGGAAGGACACTGGCCGCGGCTGGAAGTGAAGAGGGAAAAGGGTGAGAAAAGTAAGAGGGAAAAGTGACATGGCCTCGTTTTTTTGGGTCCTTTATATAGGGCCCTTACCTCGGCGTCATATGGGCACTGAAAAAAGTATATCTCGGCACCTAATGGGCGCTGTGAAAGTTAAATACTACGGCGCATAAAAAGCACCGTAGTACATGTATATCACGGCGCCTTATAGGCGCCGTGAAAGTTATATTTAACGGCGCCCATTAGGCGCCGTTAAAGATTGTATACCACAGCGTTTTTTAGGCACCGTGGTATTTCTCCGTTTATCACGGCGCTTAACAAGCGCTGTGATAGTTAATCAATTATCACGGCGCTTCCGTATACGCGCCGTGATAGTACACATTTTTAGTAGTGGTGATAATTCGAGACCATTTTGGTGCAGTGGTTCTATTTACAGTAAGTTCTTTCCAGATGATTGCTTCTAAGTCCTAGGCTGAAATTTGTGTCCACGAGAATGGGTTTGCTTCTTGCTCAAATGAAAGGCCTATTGATCCTGTATGTCGAGTGCACTTCCCTTAATGTTGTTTCTTTTGTGAATCTACAATCCTTCAATTCTGCTGAGGGTGTGCTATTTATGGACGAGAGTGTGCTAGTTATGGATATTGTTGAAGTACTAAATCTTGCAGGATGTAGCAAGTGTTACATGTTTCGTTAAAACAAAATATAATAACCTACCCTCTTATTGTTTTAGGTCTAAATTTAGATTCTCTTATGATTGGTAATAAGAATAATATTACTATGTCAGTTTGTAACACTATCAAAACAAAACTGAATTAACTTCAGATTAATGATATTTCCACTGAGATACTTTTATTAAAACAAAAAAAAGCATCAGCATAATACACGTCACTTCTTGGAGGCCCATAGTACCGATCATATGCAAAACAAACAAACAATGTCAAATAAAGTTTAATTAAATAATACTATTTCTGGATGACTAATTAACAGGTTTCACATCACTTAAACTTTTTTCTTTTTTTTAAATAATCGTTTGTTTGGTATTATATTAGTAGGTAGCAGAGGTGTGGCTTGAATTTGCCACCCAACTATGAGGAGACTTGCTACACGGACTCTAAGCTCGAGGTCACTTCACTTAAACTTTCATTATAAAAATAACTCAAACTTCTTAAATATTTCTCTATAATATTTCTTTCTTTTACTCTAATCTTGTACTACAGAGGATGCAGTTCTCTTGTACAGAATAAAATATTGAAACCTTTACTGCACACAAAGTCAGGATTTAATAATTTTTTCATAAATAGCTGAAATAGTGAGAATAAATCTCTATTCCAATAATTATGCAATGCAAGATACTGATTGGCTAGTTATATTTTGTTAGAAGTATGCACTGCACAAATAAGGGCTACAAGTTGTGGTTAGAAGATTCTCCCGGTGTTAAAATAATCAATAGCCGTGATGTAATCTTTAATAAATATGAGACGTCCTCTGCAACTAGCAATGTGGGTGCTAGTCAGTTGCTCCTGAAAATAGCAAGACAAGTAGAGATACATCAAACAGTGATCATTCTGAGTTCGAGGTGGAGTCAGATATGAAAACGATAATGAAGAAGAATTAGAAATTCATAAATCTAATGAGCATGAATAATTTTAATTAATAAAACAAATTAAACTAACAAAATTAATTAAGAAAATTTTCAAAAAACAATTCGAAAAGATAATTTAACATAATGAAAAATCTATAACCAAAGGATTATAGTGATTATAGGGTCTTAACTTCACTCTATCTTTCATATGTTCTTCTATTTAGTAATTGTTAACTAGTTCTAGTCCATTCGTTAATCAAGGGTTTAAAGTTAATCTTATGATCTTTCCCAAGAATTCATGTTCTTTCCAATAGTCTGAAACAATCTACGTGCACTCCTCACCCCTCAGCCATCCCGGTTCAAACCGGAAACCACGTCCTCCCTCAATTCCCGCTTTCCTTGGGAAGTTAGTATGCAACTCCAATAAAATAGCTCGATGATCTGACCCCCAAAACTCAAGATGTGTAAGCTTGAAATTTGGAAACGAAGACTACCAGCTATTAGACGCGATCCCTCTATCCAAATGCTCCTGGATATTTGCCATCTCACCTCTTCTATTGTTCCAATTCACGGTGGCTCCCTCAAAACCCAAGTCACACAGCCCACAATCGACACAAATCTCTCTGAATTTCTCTATTGAGGTCCCACTTTTATCTGATCCCTCCCAACTTCTCATTAGAATATAAAATTGCATTAAAATCACCGACACAGCACCAAGACAGAAAACATTCGCTTCAACCTGCAAAGTAAGTCCCATGTACGTTTCCTCCTATAGGTTATTGGATTCCTTACACTCCAATAAATCTCCACAGACCTCTATCATTCATGGTAATAGGACAATTAATATGATTTACTGAGCCACTTTTTATTTCCACTATAATATCATCTACCCAACAAAAATAAAGGCCACCACTACGGCCAACATTATCAACGTGAATACCATGAGAAAACTAACTCTTCAAGGACTTCAGAAATATCAGCAGTGAAACGAAAAGGAACTTTATTTTTTTTTCCAGGTTCAAATTCTTGCTCACCAATCTTCTGTTCTGTTTGGTTTTTTGGGCTGTTACTAGAGTTAACATTCTCAGTAGTTTTTAGACCAAGAAAGCTAGGCCCAACTTGTAGTAGCTAATTTCTATCTGCATCACAATTGATCAACTCCCTTTCTCTAGACAGCTGGCCGTAGCTTTTTCCAATTTTGGAATTAAATATTAAAATAACTATAATATGGCCCTCTTCTTAGTGGGTCCCAGCCCACTAGAATTGCGTTCTTTTTCGTAATTCGCAGTTATTGAAAATTCTTACTGGTCGAGCTCGGCAAAAACCAGGATTGGCTTCCCAGATGCTGCTGCTTCAGCTTTTGCGCCACCACCTCTACCACTGGGTGGAAGCAAAGCTTCCCCTCTCCAGTCCTATCCATACAGACGCCGCTCATCGTCACACTTAAAAGATTGTTGAAAGTGAGAGGATTGCAGCCGAACTCGATTGTTGAAAGGATGAGATGACGAGGAGTCACCACCACTCGTTTGATTGCATTCTTTGAAATAGTGCCCAATTCTGCGGCATCTGAAACAAAACTCAGGGTGTCTTTCGTATGTAAAATCAACCCACATTACATCCCTATCTTCCCCAAGCAGAAGTTGAGAACCCTACCATAGAGTTTTCAATATATTGATACGGACCTGTATCCAAATGAACTTCGCAAGACAAAGCCCGTCCTCGTCCGTTTCAATATCCAAGCACAGTTCCCCCGATCACATATCACCTCGCCAATGTCCTTGGTTCTTCCATACAATGGAAGATTATGCAGTTGGATTTAGAAACTGGTCAAGGAGTAATCATTCCAGCCAGTATCCGTAGCATCATCAATTGGTTTAAGAACTAAGAGACATTTGTTAAAATTTCATGGTTTCTTTGTGTCGTGCGGTTTAAAATACTATATGTTGGTCAATACCAAAAAAGAGAAAAGTTGACCAAGTGAACGTATCAGGTCGCATGAGAAAGAGTTAAGTGCGACCTCTTCCGAGAGAGTTATGTGCGACCTCCTCCGAACGAGTTAAGTACGGCTAGAATGAAAAGGAAACTAGACTAAGCTTCGTCAAACGGGTAACTTACAAAGAAAGAGAAACAAAAGTTTCTCTTTAAAGATCGACCAGTCATCTTNCAACGTGAATACCATGAGAAAACTAACTCTTCAAGGACTTCAGAAATATCAGCAGTGAAACGAAAAGGAACTTTATTTTTTTTTCCAGGTTCAAACTCTTGCTCACCAATCTTCTGTTCTGTTTGGTTTTTTGGGCTGTTACTAGAGTTAACATTCTCAGTAGTTTCTTTAGACTAAGAAAGCTAGGCCCAACTTGTAGTAGCTAATTTGTAGTAGCTAATTTCTGATCTTAATTTCTGATCTGCATCACAATTGATCAACTCCCTTTTTCTAGACAGCTGGCCGTAACTTTTTCCAATTTTCGAATTAAATATTAAAATAACTATAATATGGCCCTCTTCTTAGTGGGTCCCAGCCCACTAGAATTGCGTTCTTTTTCGTAATTCGCAGTTATGGAAAATTCTTACTGGTCGAGCACGGCAAAAAGCAAGATTGGCTTCCCAAATGCGGCTGCTTCAGCTTTTGCGCCACCACCTCTACCACTGGGTGGAAGCAAAGCTTCCCCTCTCCAATCCTATCCATACAGACGCCGCTCATCGTCACACTTAAAAGATTGTTGAAAGTGAGAGGATTGCAGCCAAACACGATCGTTGAAAGGATGAGATGACGAGGAGTCACCACCTCTCGTTTGATTGCATTCTTTGAAATAGTGCCCAATTCTGCGGCATCTGAAACAAAACTCAGCGTGTCTTTCATATGTAAAATCAACCCACACTACATCCCTATCTTCCCCAAGTAGAAGTTGAGAACCCTACCGTAGAGGTTTCAATATATTGATACGGACCTGTATCCAAATGAACTTCGCAAGACAAAGCCCGTCCTCGTCCGATTCGATATCCAAGCACAGTTCCACCCGATCACATTTCACCTCGCCAATGTCCTTGGTTCTTCCATACAATGGAAGATTATGCAGTTGGATTTAGAAACTGATCATGGAGTAATCATTCCAGCCAGTATCTGTAGCATCATCAATTTGTTTAAGAACTAAGAGACATTTGTTAAAATTTGATGGTTTTTTTGTGTCGTGCGGTCTAAAATACTATATGTTGGTCAATACCAAAAAAGAGAAAAGTTGACCAAGTGAACGTGTCAGGTCGCATGAGAAAGAGTTAAGTGCGACCTCTTCCGAAAGAGTTATGTGCGACCTCTACCGAATGAGTTAGTACGACCTCCTCCGAACGAGTTAAGTGCGGCTAGAATGAAAAGGAAACTAAATTAAGCTTCGTCAAACGGGTAACTTACAAAGAAAGAGAAACAAAAGTTTCTCTTTAAAGATCGACCAGTCATTTTATTTAAGTGATTACCCAGTTATATTGTTACTCAAATTGTATTGTCCGATTATACAGTTTCCCATTCTCACAATTGGGAAACATTGAGCTATCCTTATCTATATAAAGAGAGTTTAATGTTTCAGTGGGGGATTTTTTATTTTTGAAATCTTTTGGGAACTTTTTAAACTCTTGCTTCTTCTTTCCGGACAACACATTATAATTTTGAGCTCTTGTAATTCTCTAGAAAATGGTAAAAAATAGTAGACGTAGGCTCATCTTTTTTGGGACTGAACCACTATAAAATTCTTGTCTCTTTGTTTACTTTAATTAGTTAACCATTTTCACACACAAGCCACATTTTGCAATTTTCCTAAATTTATTGTTGACAAAATCTCCTCAACAATTGGCGCTAAAAGGAGAGCTATTCCGGCAGAAAATTTTGTCCATTCTGCTTCTTTCAACAATGGCAAATACCAGAAACACTACCTGAAAACACCGGAACTAGCTAAAATCATCCCCAAAGTACTATTGCTGCACAGGTAGATCCTGCTCAGGATCAGCATGCCATGACCGCACCGGAAAATATTGTCCAGAGACAATATCGTATAGAGGAAGCACTGGTGAATCTTTAGCAAATTACAAGTCAGATTAATGACTCTCTACGACGACTTGCTGAGGGACAGATGCTAACTCCACCACAGCACGAACGTCCCAGAGAACGTCCCACTCAACAACCTGAGAGAGGAATTTAGATTCTAGAGATAGGGAACCGCGACCAACCTAAAGCCCGGCAGGAGTGTCGAGGAGATTGTATCTCCAAGGGAAAAGGCAAGGTCGTAGACTTGTCTCCGGTATCTGGTACTGAAAGTACAAGCACTGATCGTAATCGTGGGCAACCTTCCCGAAGAGCAACCATCAATCGTGATTATCTAGACAACGAGTAAAAACGTCAATCGAGGAGTGTCTTTGAAAGGATCAGTAGGGAATCTCGACAGAATCCTACAGACCTGAGACAACATCTAGATCAGCAATGTAGTCAGGAGTGGTCCACATCTTATCACAATGACCAAAGTCGATCTCGTCGCACTGTTCATTGGAATCCCTAAGGTCGCAGCACACCCTATCTAACGAACCTGCCTTATATCGTGACAACGATCAGAGGCCTCTCCTACCACCAGTGAGAGAGAATGTTCTCCATCTGAATGTCGATGTTCATAATCTAAGGATTACTTTAGATGCACTTACTGGTTGGGATGATGAGCTCGCTGATGGGTATCGTCAATTGCCATTCAGCGAGGAGGTTCCAGCTGCCACCTTACTTGTTGGATTTAAACTTCCCACCATAAACACTTTTGATGGAAAAACTGATCCGCAGAACCATATGGATCACTTCAGCGACCTGATGGAACTTCATCGTATTGACGATCTTGCACGTTGTAGATGCTTTGCTGTAACTCTCACAGGAGCAGCGAAGAAGTGGTTCCGAAGACTCAAGTCTGGTTCAATCTCATCCTGGCAACAGCTTCAGACTGCATTCTTGAGGCAATTCTAGGCTGTAAAGAATTTTACTGTTCCACTGGTAAGTCTGTCTGCTATTCGGCAAGGCCCGAAGGAAACTCTACGATCTTACCTAATCGTTTTACCTCAGAGTTGGCAAAGGTCAATAACCCACCTGAGGGAGGAGTCTTAACTCTAATGATGGCTGGGGTACGACCAGAAACTAACCTCTAGGAAGAGTTACTAGAGTGAGAATGCAGAACCCTTGAAGACTTCTATCGAAGAGTTGGTCGACATCGAAGGATGGAATCTTCACGCAAAAACCTTAAGACGACAAAGGGAGGAGAAAAGGATGCTGCCAAAGATGCCATAACAAACAACAATAATAATAATAAGAAGTCGAACAAAAGGAGTAATGAACAATCGACTGAGAAGCAGCCCAAACAGAAAAAGCAGGAGATTCCAAGAGCTCCCATGAGGTTCAATAATTATACTGAATTGAACGCACCCATAGATCATATCTATGCGGTCACAAACTAATAGGAGAGGTATTGTCAACCGAAACCTATGAAAAGAGATAGAGCGAGGCGCGACCCCAACAAGTTTTTTCGGTATCATAATGACATTGGACACGATACCAATAACTACTTTGCCCTTAAAGATGAGATTGAAAGATTGATTAAAGAAGGGCGACTGCGGCAGTACTCTAAATAGAATAATGAAAAGCGAAAAGAAAACCGACAGCGACCTCCAGAAATTCAGCTCGAGGTACGAACTATTTTCGGAGGACCATACGTTGGGGGAGATTCTAAGAGAGGCAGGATAGGTATGCACGAGAAGCTCGGCAGCAGCCGTTGACCAACATCATGCATCTTAAACAGCGACCACGAAAGCTTCAGCGAGTACCGGATATGGATATTACCTTCACAGAACAAGATGTGAGGGAAGTCCATTATCCATATAATGATGTGTTGGTCATAAAGATCAATTGTGGAAACACGCAATTATGGCGAGTATTGGTTGATAACGAAAGTACTGTTGACATCCTGTATTACGATGCCTTTAAAAAGATGGGGTTGAATGAAAGTGACCTAAAGCCCACTGTCACTCAACTCTACGGATTCACTGGTAACAGCATAATGCCTTTGGGCATGATTGAGTTAATGGTCAACGTTGGAACCTATCCTAGAGTTTCAATGGTAATAACCCAATTCTTGGTTGTAGATTTCCCCTATACATTCAATGTTGTACTGGGAAGACTAACACTGAGGGAACTTCGAGTAGTAACATCGATCTATCATCACGCTATGAAATTCCCAACTCAACAAGGAGTAGGCGAGGTGCGTGGCAACCAATATGATGCGAGGACTTGTTATAACAACTCTTTAAAGCTCACAGCAAAGGATGTGACACCTCGCACAAAGATGGTGCAACTACAAAAGAAGCGTCAGGCGAAACATCTGTTGAAGCGTCAGGCAAAACGTCAGTCGAAGCGTCAGGCGAAACGTCAATCGAAACGATAAGCGAAGAACTCGACCCTCGAGAAATCGATGGAGAGGTCAAAACTGGACCCATTAAAGACTTGGAGGATTTGCTATTTGATAGGTCCTCTATGATTTTAAAGATTGGAGCAAGCCTTCAAGAACCTGTGCGAGCTTCATTAGTCGCTTTTCTGAAATCTAATTTGGATGTCTTTGTGAGAAAATATTCGGACATGGTCGGGATCGATCCGAATATCATATGCCACCGTCTTAACATAGATCCAACAAAGAAGCCTATACGGCAGAAGGAAAGAGGTATGAATCCAGAACACTACATTGTGCTGAAAGAAAAGGTAGAAAAATTGCTCGAAATTGGATTTATCAGGGAATCTTTTTATCCGAACTGGCTTGCAAACCTGGTTTTGGTAAAGAAACACAATGGGAAGTGGAGAACGTGCATCGATTTCACAGATCTCAACAAAGCATGCTCGAAGGACAGCTTTCCATTTCCAAGAATCAACCAGCTTGTAGATGCAACGTCGGGGCATGAACTCTTAAGTTTTATGGATGCATATTCTGGATACAATCAAATCCCGATGTACGAACTAGATTAGGAGCATACCTCGTTCATCACTGATCGAGGATTATACTGTTACAAAAAGATGGCCTTTGGACTCATCAATATAGGAGTAGCCTACCAGCGTCTTGTCAACATGATGTTTGTAAATCAAATTGGCAAGACAATGGAGGTATATGTTGATGACATACTGATGAAGTCGAAGAAAGCCGAAGATCACATGAAAAATCTTGATGAGATGTTCAAAATTCTTTGAAAGTATCAAATGAAGCTGAATCCCCAGAAGTGTGCATTTGGGGTTGGATCTGGAAAATTTTTGGATTTCATAGTTAATCAGCGAGGTATTGAAGCTAACCCTCAGAAGATACAAGCGCTGATAGATATGCAATCTCCTTACAAACCCAAAGATGTGCAGAGCCTGGCAGGAAGAGTGGCCACATTGAGTCGATTTGTATCCAAGTCGACGGAAAAGTGCCAACCATTCTTTGAAGTATTGAAAGGTTCGAAGAAGTTTGAGTAGACGGGAGAATGCGAGTAGGTATTCCAGGAATTAAAAATACACTTGGGTTCTTCTCTACTTTTGTCGAAGCCAAATCAGAGGGAAGAATTATATTTTTACCTCGCTGTTTCTAAATATGCGACAAACGCTGCATTAATTCGAGAATATGAAAAGATACAGCGATCAATGTACTATGTAAGTAAAAGACTACTCGATACCGAAACAAGATATCCAGAGATGGAGAAATTGGCATTAGCACTCATTGTCGCATCCAGGAAACTTTGACCTTATTTTCATGCGGACACCATCAGAGTTTTCACAAACTTTCCATTAAAGTAGGTTCTGCAAAAACCCGAGACTTCCAGATGACTACTTAAGTAAGCAGTTGAGTTGAGTCAGTTCGACATCAATTTTCAACCCTGCACGACGATCAAAGGGCAAGCCCTCGCAAATTTTATTGCAGAATTCACATATGATGTCAATCTTCCCACAGAAGTAATCGAAAAGCTTGCTACAGATTTATCCAGATTGTGGAAGCTTTATGTCGATGGATCGTTGAATGAGAGTGGAGCTGGTGTTGGGTTAGTACTAATCAGTCCTGAAGGGCACAATATTCATTGTGCACTTCGCTTCAAATTTCCAGCATCAAATAATGAGGTAGAATATGAAGCACTGATAGCCGGGCTAAAGCTCGCACAAGAAATGAAGGTCGAAGTGATTGAAGTATCCAATGATTCCCAGCTGGTCATTTGTCAAGTGAACGACGAGTATCAAGCAAGAGGAAAGAGAATGATGGCTTATTTAAAGGAGGTACAAAGATTATTCTCGACATTCACTACCTACGATATTTAACTTCTTCCTTGTATTAAGAATACTCGGGCAGATACTCTAGCTAAACTCGCCTCAACAAAAGATGCCGAATTACTAAAGGTAGTCCCTGTCGAGTTTCTTATAAAACCAAGTATCGAAGCAGAGCCCCAAATAGCTATGACGGTTGATAAAAAATCATCGTGGATAGATCCTATAATGAAGTATATACAAAATGGTGATTTCCCCGAAAATAAAGACGACGCAAAGTGACTTCGAATGAAAGCAGCTCGCTATGTTATCTATGACGAGAAGCTTTATCGAAGAAGTTTTATTGTGTCGTTATTGTTATGTGTTGATGAAGAAAAAGCGGACTACATTATGAGGGAAATTCACGAAGGAATATGTAGAAATCATTCCGGGGGGTAGGTACTTGTGAACAAGATTCTAAGACAAGGGTATTTTTGGCCGACCATGAAGAAGGATACGATGGAATTTACTAGGAGGTGTAACAAATGCCAACGATTTGCAACTATTCCTAGAATGCCACCTGTTCCTCTCACTCCAATGACCAGTCCATGGCCATTTGCAGTATGGGGAATTGATATTATCGGAACGCTTCCATTGGCACGAGGTGGATTGAAATATATAGTGGTCCCAGTCGATTATTTCACCAAGTGGACAGAAGCTGAAGCCTTAAGTACCATTTCCGCAAAAAAGATGATAGATTTTGTTTACAAATCTATAATCTGCCGTTATGGTGTACCACATACCATAATTTCTGATAATGGGAAACAATTTGACTGGGATGAGTTCCGTAACTTCTGCAATAACTTAGGCATCAAGAAGAATTTCTCTGCTGTTGTTCATTCACAAGCCAACAGGCAGGTCGAAGTGATAAATAAAATACTTAAACACAATATAAAGACAAAATTTGAAGAGCATAAAGGAGCTTGGCCAGAGGTACTCCCTAAAGTGTTATGGGCTTATCGTACCACTCAACGAACAACTACCGGAGAGAGTCTATTCTCTTTAACTTATGGATATAAAGCAATGGTTCTAGTTGAAATTGGTGTGAGCTCTCTACGATGATCAACCTATGAGCAAGATCGCAACAAAACACTAATGAGGATTGAGCTCGATCTTTTAGAAGAAAGGCGCGAGCAGTCTTAGCTTCGAATCGCATCATATCAACAGCGACTACTCGATATTATAACTCTAAAGTTAGACAAAGATGATTTAAAGTTAGTGACCTTGTTCTTCGGCAAGTCCTACCTAATAATAAAGAGCATGATGCTGGAGTATTTGGACCCTCTTGGAAAAAACCGTATGTTATTGATGCCATTATTCGACCTGGGACATATAAGTTAGCTCGCACTGGCGGACAAAAGATCGAGCATGCCTGGAATGCAGAACAACTTCGTCGCTATTATCAGTGAATTTTCATGTATATCTTCATGTATTCGTCATTCATCAATAAAGATATCTACTAAATCGTCATTCGTTGATCGTCATTCATCATCATCAAAAAAGGGTGTCTCCTCATCGATCATTCGATTTGGTCCACCTTTTATAGTTTTATGGCAGTCTTCAAATACCATAAGACTCGGGGGATAAGAGTGGGATCAATATATTATCTCCTACTTGCTTCCTAAGGGACTATGCAAAACGTCCATTTAGAGGGGTCAGAATTTTAAATCGTTGAAATATCTCAAATTCCTTAAAATCTTAGGATTTTCTCCTCGCTTCATGTCTTAGCATGTCGTATTACGCAATTTCCATCCTCGAACAACAAAGTAACTAAGCAAAATGTTCATTGTTCGATGTGATATATTACTATATTTACATTTTGCTATGGAACTTTTGGAAAACAGTATTGAGTTTGCATCACTCATACTTGATTTTTTCTTAAGCGACCTAACATATCCAAACACAACCATTTTAAGTGTGTTGGATTCAAATCGTAATAGCGTACCGATCAGTCACTATGATTGACTACTTGGTTAAATTAATTATCTTCTTTATTACAACCTAGTTATTTGATTGTTTTGCAGGAATAAACGTCTAATAAAGAAATCATTCATTCATTGATAAAAGCTCGCACTTATATGCAAGCAGAGAAATACAAATAAGAAGGGGACTAAGCCCCTATTGTCCTGAAGTTAAAAAATAATAAAAGAACATTATTTTTATGCAGACATGCTCGCTCCACCATCTCCAGTTTTGGTAGCTTCATCTTCCCTCCAACTCTAGACAAGCTCGACCACGTCTTTGCCAAGGATGGAAAAGTCGAAGTCTGGATGCTCGCAGAAGATGTTATATATAATGGTCGACGAGGCGATATCACTGGCTTTGTCTTCGAGCTCCTTGATTTCAGTAGCCTTAAACTCTTCAACAGCCTTGTGAGCCGCCTCTGTTGTTGCCTCCTTCATGGGATCCGGATGCTCAGAGATAGTCTTTTCAAGCTCTTTAATTTTTTCCTTGAGCTTCTCCTTTTCGAACTTCTCCTTAGCTAGACCTTCTAGCAGCTGCTGCCTCTCTAAATCGAAGGCTTTTTTCTCCTCCTCACGAGCCTTCTCCGAGTCCTCGAATGCTTGGGTTATCTCTTCGACTTTTTAGGCCTTCTCTAAACACTCAAGGACTGGGTCATTCATCAAGACAGAAGCTGCAGCAGTCTGAAAATATAACACATCAATACCAAAAAAATGCGTTAAAAAGAGAAAATAGAAAATGCTTACATTTGCTAACATCCTCATCGCAGAACTAAAGGCAACCTTGGCAGATCATCGCTTCATCTTCTCCCAGCCATCTTCGGAAATAAAGCGATCAATGAAGGCTACGCTCATATTAGCCTTCTCCGGTAATTGGTTAAGGAGTGCGAGAAGTTCCTGTCTTTATTAACCTAGTTCGATACCAAAGAAGTGGCAGTCTCCATGGATGGTTCGGGATGGCTCACAATTTGAGGTTGAGGAGGAGGGGAGCTTGTCAGGATATGCTCGAAGGCGACTTTTCATTTTTTGGAAGTGTCGACCTTCTCTTTTCCTTTTGTCGTCGATGGAGGTGTGCTCTCTGGCATCTTGGACGTAGCCATTGACCCCAGAGTAGAAGGCGGTGCTCGCAGTCCACTATCGATAACCATTTCTGTATAGATATGAGTCAACATGCGAGGTGACATAATGTGATTTTAAGGAAAGAAGAAAAAATAATAATTACATTCTTGCTATTGAGAAGCTGGTGGTGATGCGGTTTCTGGAGATAATGGTTTCGAGGTTGTTAGGGTAGCAGGTGCTTTTCACTTCCTAGATTTGGAAGACGAGGCACTCTTTTCCGTCTGCTTTCTCGGCTTCTTCTTCGAGCTCGAGGGTCTAGTCGAGCGGACGGTGGAATCCAGGAACGCAGCTCCCCTTGGAAGCAGACCGCAAGCGACTAAGTTCTTGGAAGTCCCAAGCTTAGACCAATCGAATTCTTCAATCGGAATGTCATTTTTTCTGTACACCCTTGCGAGCTGTTATCTAGAAAGTCTAGGCCGTTCCCTATTATCTGTAATGACATACGAGTGCGGTCAGAATAATATGATTATACAGAAAAGGTGATAAACTGAAATCTACCTACCAGAATTCTGAAAGAAGCCGTTATCCACATAGTCAAAGTAGAAAAATGGATTTTTCTATTTTCTCATATTATTGCGAACCCCGTAGATAGTTTTTACTGCTTGGTTCGACTACTTGCTCGCATAAAAGAAGCCGAAGTCTGATGGGTTTGATTTCACTTGGTAAAACCAAGCGAACTCTTCAGGAGTGGGGGTTTCTAAGCCTAGTTTATGGTATAGTATGTACAGACCTACCATGTATGTATAACTGTTTGGAGTTAGTTGAAAAGGAACGACTCTGTAATAATTAACGATGAATTTTATGTAAGGATGAAGTGGGAGGTGGACCCCGCATTTGAGAACTACTTCAGAGAGTGAGACAATTCCGCGAGGTGGAGTATGTGGTCGATTGAACTCCATGGGAAGGCGAAGAGGGATGGCGATCTTATAGTTGCACATGATCTTACTGAGCCTGTTCGTAGTGTAGTTCATCCTTATATTGGTACATGACCAGTCTCTCTCTACATATTGATAATCCGTTGTGAATGTAGGAGTATCTCTGATATGCCGAGGCTACTGGTCTTAAGGAATGTCTCCTATGCGAGGACTACTTTGCCTGACCCTGCTTATCTCAAATTCGGGTGTTGGCTCAAGATAATCTTCAAGGTTTATGGAGCTAACACTAGTATTAGAAGATTCTCCTGAGAATGCATTCCCTTCCCTAAAATCCTCACTACTAGACATCTAAAAATAAATATGGATGGATTTAGTCCTATGCGAGCATCAGGGATCTTAGCTATATGCGAGCAGTTTTGGGGTCTCATCCTAGGATTGCATCAACAAGCTACTCTTCGAATTTTTTCAAATTGATCTACGGATTCATAAAAATAGTTCGAGCAGTTCGTTAAAAAATAAAAAACTCTTTCACGTGTTCGTCTCTGTCAGTCATCTAAAAGAAGGTATTTTATAAACTGACGAAGGGGATCTAAAAATTTCCATTTTACAGTCCATCCGAATATGGGATGGGTTTATGTTCAGAATATTTAGACTCTACGGTTTATTCCTATTTTCTAGAAATAGGATCTGTAAATAAGAGTTCTAGAAAAATCGAAAAACAAGAGAGAGATGATATATACTAACCATTCTTTGAAGACGGAGGGACCAATATGACATCTGAAGGATTGTGATAATAACTTCGTCGGAGAAGATGATAAAGTTGTGCGAGCTGAGAAACAGAACGATGCCGGAAGGATTGCTCTGTAAATACTTCGGGTTTCGAGAGAAATAGATAGGTTTTTTTGAAGAGGAGGCAGATTAGTTTTCGATATATTTGCCTTGAGCATCATCAAATCACAGTCGTAGATCAGGGTATTTAATTTTCAGATCCAAAGACCGAAGTTCACGCGAAATTTTATTTTTCTGAAATTAAATTGGTATCTTTTCAAAATTTGAAACGATTCGATTTAAGATAACAGCTGGCATCATCGCTATCATTGTGTCTGTTTTAAAAAGGAAAAGAAGGGAAAAGTCTCCTTGAGTTTTGCTATTCTTCTTAGAAAAGGCGA
>JXTB01000787.1:105604-123118 GCA_002914805.1 Parasponia andersonii | reverse complement strand
AATTATTTATAAATTCCAACACTTAATTTAAATAAAATAATAAAGTGGGGTTTTACATATGATATAGATATAAATTATGACTAAATTGTGATTAGTTAATTATAATTTAAATTAACTGATCTGGTAATTAAGAATATATATTTGCCATGCAGAAGCATGCATAATATAGTATGTCAACCTAACATGCATATTTCAACTATGTTATTGGCACTTGGCAACGCTACGTTACATAGTAACTGAGAATATATAATTTGAAACCATGTAATGGGAAACAAAAGATAATCAACTGATGAGGTTGCATTCCACTGATTCAATGAAGGGCCAGGCCATAACATGTTCTTAAAAAATAGGAATGCTAGGATTATTTTTTGGAGAATACAAAATATAGAAGCCCTTTTTAGGCCCTATCAATAGAGCTAATTAAAATCTTAAACTTTAGTTGGCCTTCGGTTTTGATAGAATGATAATTAAAAATTAATATCTACATATATATATATATATATATATATATATATACTAGAAGATATATTCCATATGAGAGAATTCTAATATAACAATTTCAACTTAAACTTTTTTTTTTCACTTAAAATAACTATATTCATAGGAGTAAATTTGTATCAAATGCATTTTTTTTTCCTAGAGGGAAAGGGAAGGAGCATGCTACTAATTAGTTGGGTTAGAGTTTTTATTTATCTTTCAGAGAAAAGTCGATACTAAGATATACACAGACCAAAAATAGAAAGATACTCGAATATATTAATTTATTTAATATAAATTGGATTAGTTCACTTCTAATTAGATTTTTAATAATAAAATCTGTCAATTGAACAAATCTAATTAAAATACAGAATTTAACATCTAATCCAATATAACTGTAATTAGATATCTAATTTTTAACGATTGGATTAGATTGGAGTGGCAATTTTAATCCCTTTGGTTTCAATTTTGAGCACCTAGGATTTAAGAGAGAAGTTGGAAAGCATTTACGGATACTAAGACCAAGAGCCCATATAGGTTCCTTTTTAACAATACGGTCTATACAAAAAAAAACTTTTTTATAAAAACGAACAAATTGCTGAAGTTTCTAAAATTGGATATGCGTCCAGCAAAAAAAAAAAAAACAGAGGCATTATGCGTCAGCACTTGTGATGATATAACTACCCCATGGAGCAGTGTCACATACTGATGTTGTTTACACTTTTTTTTTTCCATTTCAAATTTTGACTTTTTTTAATATAATTGATACCCTATTTATTTGTATGCTTATTTAGAAATTTCAACAATTAAATTATTTTCAATAGTAAAAAATATTAAATTATGTTCAACTAAAAATTACTATTTTAATTACACTATACATATTGTGTTTTTTGAAAAATCACTTAACTTCTTTCCAATTTCATGGATACCATAGGTCTATGGTACCTATAGAATTTTTCATTTTTCTTCCTTTTAATAAGAAAGGCTCAAATTCGTTCTAATTTCTCAAGTAAAGTCAACAACAAAGTGGAATACCTAATTTTAGATTTTTTTTTCTCCAAGAATTTCCTCATAAAACTCCTAAAGCCAACAATTTCCTAATTACTTTAGGTAGGTAATTGACAGTACTCGAATAAAAGAACGATAGTGCCTAAGTAGAAAACTGATAATAACTAAGTAAGAGATCGATGGTAATCAAACGAGAGACCGATGATATCTAGGTCAAAAATCAACAATTACTAAGTGAGAGTCCCACGATATCTAAGTGGGAGAACATTGGTAACAAAGTGGAATAACTATGAAACACAATGATATCTATTATAACTTTACAAGGTACCAATAGTGACTCTTATAATAAGAAAAACCGAATTCTCATTATATCTTTACAGTAAAAATATTGTCATGGTGTATCTTACTAGTTTTTTTAAATAAAAAAAAAAAAGAAAAGAAAAGATGAAAATTACTATAAGTATCCAATTGATTTACTATAAACATCCTATTAGTTACTATAAGTATCTTTAAAAATAAAATAAATACTATGGGGCCATTTGGTATGGGATAATCCTTAGTTAGGAATGAGTATTTTAATGCATCCTTATGTTTGGTACTATTTTAATACCTAATAAAGTAATCACCTCGGGAATCAAATCCTCTTAAGTATGAGTCAGTTATCAAAACATATAGATTTTAAATGATCCCGTCTAAAACTCACACTAAAAAATGAAACAAACAAAAATATGATATCTTAAGAATCATAACAAATTATTTTATTTTATAAGTAATTTAATTTTTTAATTTTAATTTAAGCATATTCCTATGCGCAACCAAACACAGTTATTTAACATCCCAGAAATCATAAACAAGATTATTGTGTATAACCAAACACAATTATTCTGAATATCAGATAATTATATCATTATTTTCAGCAATCCCATTCATTTAAAAATTGAGATTAACCTTTTAGTTTTTTGCTTCTTTTTTTTTTCCCAATTGTTCTTTTTTAGTTTTTTGCTTCTTTTCCCAAGTTACTA
Source organism: Parasponia andersonii (assembly GCA_002914805.1). Classification (NCBI taxonomy): domain Eukaryota; kingdom Viridiplantae; phylum Streptophyta; class Magnoliopsida; order Rosales; family Cannabaceae; genus Trema; species Trema andersonii. The sequence goes on along the minus strand of JXTB01000787.1, from coordinate 120,611 downwards.
CAAGAATCTCAGGAAAACTATTGTTTATTGCGACAATATGTTTTAATATTAATGCTTGAATTTGTATTTTTCTATTATTTAATCGATAAAAAATTAACAAGAAAATAAGATTTGATGAAAAGTAAAAAAATTTTTTTTTTTTTAAAATTTTTATTGGGAAAGGAAAAAAAAAGGTTGACCTTTAACCAAAAGGGAGGATTTAAAAAAAAGAATCTGACACGAAAAAGTTTTAAAAAAAAAAGTAAATAAAACTGGTAGAAAAAGCTAATTTTAAATTAATTTAAAACACTGAAAAAAAGGAAAATAAATAAATAAAAGCACTTGTACTATCACTGACAGTGCGCGTTAGACTTCTTTAAACATGCATTTTTTTTAGGTCGTATAAAGTAAGAGAATCCTGTATTTTTAAAAACAAAAACTACCGTACACTTTATTTTGCTAAAAAAGAAACTAAATACTGTAGTACACCTAATTTCCTCTAAAATGATTTGTTATATTCCTGTCCTAGAACACTAGAGACCGGCAAAAACATGAATTGAAAACTATGGGAGATGAGATAGAAAGTTCAATTTAGCAAGAATGTTATTGGATTTTTTTTTTCTTTTATATATTACAGAATATATCATTAGATATTACACTATGATATTTGTTAAATGGACAATATATAGGATGTCAAAAGTGGAGATAGACGAGATATTTAACTATAATCAAGAATGTCGAAAGCATAGGTAGCAGTAAAACTAATTAAGAATCCTTGATCAAACCGACAGTCTAAAATTACCTTATACGTGCCTCACGATCATTATGAAAAGACTCCTTTTTGAATGCAACATCCATCACTTAAGAGTACTATGTGGAATTTTGGTAGAGAGAAAAAGAACAAAGAGAAAAGAGAGTATATTTTCTTTTAACTTATTTTCTAACTCACAAAAAATAATGAATTAGTCAGAGAATATTCGTACTTTGTCTTCTACATAAATGAGGATATTTCCTTATTTATAATGAATAAAAATATTCTTTAATTAATAAAAGTCAATAAGAACTTAAATTCAATTAAATGCGTTCATATCTCTTCTCACATGAAAAAAAAAGGTTTAGATACATTTTAACCAAATACCTACTATCAATTCTAATATTCTACTTAATAATAGAATATATGGAAATAAAATCTGCGTAATGTTGATTATTCTCCTTATTCACATTAGTCCATGTACCATTATGCACACCCAATAACTTTGGATCAAACAGTCCAACAGGGTAGATCATAGTTTATAAAATTTAAGACATTTAAACCGAATAGTTGAATTTCTTATCATTGTTTGAAAAATGATTGTTTTTCAAATAGTACTAAATAATGGTTGAATTTTAAAATTTATTTGTAAAATGATTATTTTTCATATTTTGTAGATCAAAATATATTGATGTATTTTGTATAAAATTGATTTATTTTTCCAAAAAGTAGATCAACTAAAAGACTTTCAAAAAAAAAAAGAAAAGATCAACTAAAAGACAACTACGCTATTCATCAAAACAAAATTATAAACAGCCGTTTTTAAATTGATCTAAAAAAAACACATTTCTTATAAATACTCTAAAAGGTATGCCTTCTTTTTTTCTTTATGGTCTCGATGACTTTCTTCATTGGAATCATCATTCAAATTCAAGTACTTTCCTTTAGGCCTTAACAATTATCTCACCATGATCATTTTGAAAATAAATAATACGTCACATGAGTAAGATTTGTTAACTGAAAATTATTAGGTCTGTTGTGCGGTCTAAAATCTTAAGGTCGCATAAGGGTTAAGTTCGACCTCCTCCGTATTGGATATGTACGACCTCTTCCACAGGTTATATGCGACCTCTTCTGTATAGTCGTGTGACCTCTTTTTTCATAAGTTATGTGCGACCTTCTCTGTATAGGCTGTGGACGACCTCTTCCGAAAGAAAAGGGAAACAAGTATATGCTATGTCAAACAGGAAACCTACAAGAAAAGGAAAACAGAAGTCTCTTATTTATGATCAACCAGTTACCCGTTTTGAGTGGTTATCCAATTATGTTATTACTTAATTTATGTTACTTGATTGTATAGTTACCTGTTTACACAATTAGGATCATAGGGACATAGGGTTACCTTTACTTATATAAAGGGGACTCAACGTTCCGAAGAGAGATCAAGTTTTGAGTATTCCAATTGCTTTTCAGTTTTCCAATTTCCAGACGAGACATTGTAACTTTGAGTGCTTGTAATTCTCTATAAAATAGTGGAAAAACAGTGGACGTAAGCTCATCTTTTTCGGGGCTGAACCACTATAAAATCCTCTCTCTTTATTTGCTTTGATTATTAACTCAATTCGCACAAGTCACATCTCTTAATTTTTTCTAAATNGACTTGCTGAAGGGCAGATGGTGACCCCACCACAACACGAACGTCCCAAAGAACGTCCTGCTCAATTACCTGAGAAAGGAATACAGATCCTAGAGACGAAAAGACGTGGTCAGCCAAGAACTCAGCAGGAGCGTCATGAAGATCGCATCTCCAAAGGGAAAGGCAAGGTCGCAAACTTGCCTCCAGAATCTGGTACGGAGAGTTCAAGTACGAACCGTGATCGTGTACAACCTTCTCGTAAATCCACTAATAGTCAAGATCGCTTGAGGGGCGAACAAGGACGACCATCGAGAAGCGTCTTCGAAAGAATCAGCAGAGAGTCGAAACAAGATCCTGCGGACCTAAGACAGTATTTGGAGCGATGACGTAGTCATGATCGATCTGTATCGCATCACAACGACTAAAGTCGGTCTCGTCGCACTATGTCACTGGATTCCTCTCACAGGTCGCAGAAGACTCTACCTGACCAACCCGCCATGAAACAGGATAACGAACGAAGGCCGCTTTTACCGCCAGCAAGGGATGATGCTTTCCCTCTGAATGTCGATGTTCACAATTTAAGGATCGCATTAGGCGCACTTGCTGGTTGGGACAATGAGCTCGCTGATGGATATCGTCAGTCGCCATTCAGCGAGGAGGTTCGAGCTGCAGCCCTTCCTACTAGATTTAGATTTCCCACCATTAACACTTTTGATGGGAAAACTGATCCACAGGACCATATGGATCACTTCAGTGACTTGATGGAACTTCATCGGGTTAGTGATCATGCACGTTGTAGATGTTTCGCTGTAACACTCTCGGGAGCAGTGAAGAAGTGGTTCTGAGGACTTAAATCCGATTCAATTTCGTCCTGGCAATAATTACAGATGGCATTCTTAAGACAGTTTCAAGCCGCAAAGAATTTCACTGTTCCGCTTGTTAGTTTGTCTGCGATCCGGCAAGGTCCAGAGGAGACTTTACGGTCTTATCTCAATCGATTCACTTCAGAGCTAGCAAAGGTCAATAACCCACCTGAAGGAGGAGTTCTTACTCCTATGATGGCTGGGGTGCGACCAGAAACAAAACTCTGGGAGGAATTACTGGAGCGAGAGTGTAGAACTCTCGAAGACTTCTACCGAAGAGTTGGTCAGCATCTGAGGTTAAAATCTTCACGCGAGAATCTACAAAAGACCAAAAAAGGAAGAAGGACAGATGCGACTAAAGATGCAGTCATTGCCAACAACAGCGGTAATAAGAAAAACAAGAGGAATAATGAACAGACAAATAAGAATCAGCCTAGACCCAAAAGACAGGAGATTTCAAAAGCTCCCATGAGGTTTAACAATCACACTGAATTGAACGCGCCTATAGATCATATCTATGCGTTCACAAACTAGAAGGAGCGATTCCGACAACCAGAAACAATGAAGCGGGACAGGACAAAGCGCGATCCTAACAAGTTTTGCCGATATCACAATGAAATTGGGCATGATACTAATAATTGTTTTGCCCTGAGAGATGAAATTGAAAGGCTGATTAGAGAGGGACGATTGCGACAGTAAACCAGGCAGAGCGACGAAAGGCGAGAAGAAGACCAACAACGACTTCCAGAAATTCAGCGTGAGGTGCGAACTATTTTTGGAGGACCGCATGTTGGAGGAGATTCCAAGCGAGCACAGGATAGATATGCGCGAGAAGCTCGACAGTAGCCATTAACCAACGTCATGCATCTTGAGCAGCGACCATGCAAGCTTCAACGAGTACTAAAAATGGATATTACCTTCACAGGGCAAGATGCAAGGGAAGTCCATTATCCACATAATGACGCGCTGGTCATAAAATTAACTATGGAAGCACACAGTTGTGGTGAGTATTGGACGATAACGGAAGTGCTGTGGACATCCTGTACTTTGATGCCTTCAAAAAGATGGGTTTGAATGAGAGCGACCTGAAACTTGCTGCCACTCCACTCTATAGTTTTACTGGTGACAGCCTGATGCCTATGGGCATGATTGAACTGATGGTCAGTGTTGGGACCTTTCCAAGGGTTTCATCGATAATGACCCAGTTTTTGGTGGTAGATTGCCCATCTACCTTCAATGCTGTGCTAGGAAGACCGACATTNACTATTTTTGGAGGACCGCATGTTGGAGGAGATTCCAAGCGAGCACAGGATAGATATGCGCGAGAAGCTCGACAGTAGCCATTAACCAACGTCATGCATCTTGAGCAGCGACCATGCAAGCTTCAACGAGTACTAAAAATGGATATTACCTTCACAGGGCAAGATGCAAGGGAAGTCCATTATCCACATAATGACGCGCTGGTCATAAAATTAACTATGGAAGCACACAGTTGTGGTGAGTATTGGACGATAACGGAAGTGCTGTGGACATCCTGTACTTTGATGCCTTCAAAAAGATGGGTTTGAATGAGAGCGACCTGAAACTTGCTGCCACTCCACTCTATAGTTTTACTGGTGACAGCCTGATGCCTATGGGCATGATTGAACTGATGGTCAGTGTTGGGACCTTTCCAAGGGTTTCATCGATAATGACCCAGTTTTTGGTGGTAGATTGCCCATCTACCTTCAATGCTGTGCTAGGAAGACCGACATTAAGGGAACTTTGAGCTATCACCTGGATCTACCATCTAACAATGAAGTTCCCGACCCAACATGGGGTAGGCGAGGTGCGAGGAAATCAATATGATGCGAGGACATGTTATAATAAATCGCTAAAACTTGCAGCAAAGGATATGACATCTCGCGCAATGATGGTCCACCTATCGGACAAAGCATCAGTCATGGCAGCGGATGAAGCATCAGTCGTGGCAACGGATAAAGCGTCAGTCGAGGCAGCAAGCGAAGCTCCAGTCGGATCATCAGATAAAGCGTTAGTCAAACCGTCAGTAAAAGCGTCAATTGAAACGACCAGTGAAGATTTCGATCCTCGAGAAGTTGACGAAGAAGTTAGAACTGGACCCGTCGAAGACCTGGAGGATTTATCATTCGATCTGTCTTCCAGGACTTTAAAGATTGGAACGGAGGTTCAAGGACCTGTGCGAGCTTCATTGATCGCTTTTCTGAAGTCTAATTTTGATATCTTCGCATGGCAGCATTCGGATATGGTAGGGATTGATTCAAGGATCATATCCTACCGTCTTAACATAGATCCGACAAAAAAGCCTGTACGATAGAAAAGAAGGGCCATGAATCCAGAATGCTACGTCATATTAAAAGAAGAGGTGGAGAAGTTGCTCGAAATTGGGTTCATAAGAGAGTCTTTTTACCCTGACTGGCTTACAAATCCGGTCTTGGTGAAAAAACTTAATGGGAAGTGGAGGACCTGTATTGATTTCACCGATCTCAACAAGGCATGTCCTAAAGACAGCTTCCCTCTTCCGAGAATTGATCAGTTTGTAGATGCGACGTCAGGGCATGATACTTTTGAGCTTCATGGACGCATATTCAGGATATAACCAAATCCCCATGTACAAGCTGGATGAAGAACACACTTCGTTCATCACTGATCGAGGGTTATAATGCTATAAAAAGATGCCATTCGGACCTATCAACGCGGGAGCGACCTACCAACGTCTTGTCAATATGATGTTTGCAAAGCAAATTGGCAAGACAATGGAGGTATACATCGATGATATGCTAGTCAAATCAGAGAAAGCTGAAGATCACATCAAGCACCTTAATGAGATGTTCAAATCCTCCAGAGATACCAGATGAAGCTAAATCCCCAGAAGTGTGCATTCGGAGTAGGATCTGGAAAATTTCTGGGTTTTATGGTCAACCAGCGAGGGATCGAAGCAAATCCTTAGAAGATACAAGCATTGATTGATATGCAATCTCCTCGTAAACCCAGAGATGTACAAAGCCTAGCAGGAAGGGTAGCTGCTCTAAGTCAGTTTGTATCCAGATCAACCGATAAATGCCAATCTTTCTTTGAGGTTCTGAAGGGATCAAAAAGGTTCGAGTGGACGGAGAAATGCGAATAGGCATTCCAAGAATTGAAAAAACACTTGGGTTCCCCTCCACTCTTGTCGAAACCAAATCCGGGAGAAGAATTATGCTTATATCTCGTTGTTTCTAAGTATGCGATGAGTGCCGCATTAATTCACGAGGAGGCAAATATTCAGGACCTGTATATTATGTAAGTAAAAGGTTACTTGATGCTGAAACCAGATATCCAGAGATGGAAAAATTGGCATTGGCACTCATCATTGCATCAAGAAAGCTTCGACCTTACTTCCATGCTCACTCCATCTGGGTTTTCACGAATTTGCCGCTGAAACAGGTCTTACAGAAACCTGAGGTGTCAGGACGATTGCTTAAGTGGGCTATTAAATTGAGTCAATTTGACATCAATTTTCAACCTCGCACTGCTATAAAGGGTCAAGCCCTCGCAGATTTTATTGCAAAATTTACATACGACGTCAATCTTCCCACGGGAGTACTCGAGAAACCTGCCTCAGATACATCAAAGTTGTGGAAGCTTTATGTGGACGGGTCATCGAATGAAAATGGAGCAGGTGCGGGCATAGTTTTAATCAGTCCTGAAGGGCACAATATTCATTATGCGCTTCGCTTCAAATTCCCAGCATCGAATAATGAGGCCGAATACGAAGCACTGACAGCTGGGCTAAAGCTCACACAGGAAATGAACGTCGAAGTAATCGAGGTGTATAGCGACTCCCAGCTAGTCGTTTGTCAGGTTAAGGGTGATTATCAAACGAGAGGAGAAAGAATGATGGCCTATTTGAAGAAGGTGCAGCAGTTGTTCTTAATGTTCGACACTTATGACATACAGCTTCTTCTTCGTATTAAAAACACCCGGGCAGATGCACTCGCTAAGCTCGTTTCGACGAAAGACGCAGAATTGTTGAAGGTGGTTCCCGTTGAATTTCTAGTATCATCAAGCATCGAGGTCGAACCCCAAGTAATTATGTCAGTTGATGAAGAACCAACGTGGATGGACCCTATAACGCGGTATATACAAAATGGCGATCTCCCTGAGAATAAAGACGATACAAGGCGACTTCGCATGAAAGCAGCTCGCTATATCATCCAGGATGAGCAACTTTATCGAAGGAGTTTCAGTTCGCCATTATTGTTGTGCGTCAATGATAAAAAAGCATGCTATATTATGAGGGAAATTCACGAAGGAATATGTGGGAATCATTCTGGGGGGCAAGCACTCGCAAATAAGATTCTTCGACAAGGGTACTTTTGGCCAACTATGAAGAAGGATACATTGGAATTTGCNAATAATGAGGCCGAATACGAAGCACTGATAGCTGGGCTAAAGCTCGCACAGGAAATGAAGGTCGAAGTAATCGAGGGGTATAGCGACTCCCAGCTAGTTGTCTGTCAGGTTAAGGGTGATTATCAAGCGAGAGGAGAAAGAATGATGGCCTATTTGAAGAAGGTGCAGCAGTTATTCTTAACGTTCGACACTTATGACATATAGCTTCTTTCTCGTATTAAAAACACCCGGGCAGATGCACTCGCTAAGCTCGCTTCGACGAAAGACGCAGAATTGTTGAAGGTAGTTCCCGTTGAATTTCTAGTATCATCAAACATCGAGGTCGAACCCCAAGTAATTATGTCAGTTGATGAAGAACCATCGTGGATGGACCCTATAACGCGGTATATACAAAATGGCGATCTCCCTGAGAATAAAGACGATGCAAGGCGATTTTGCATGAAAGCAGCTCGCTATATCATCCAGGATGAGCAACTTTATCGAAGGAGTTTCAGTTCGCCATTATTATTGTGCGTCAATGATAAAAAAGCACGCTATATTATGAGGGAAATTCACGAAGGAATATGTGAGAATCATTCTGGGGGGCAAGCGCTCACAAATAAGATTCTTCGACAAGGGTACTTTTGGCCAACTATGAAGAAGGATACATTGGAATTTGCTAGAAAATGTGATAAATGTCAACGATTTGTGACCATTCCTAGAAAATCACATGTTCCTTTAACTTCAATGACTAGTCCATGGCCATTTGTTGTGTGGGGAATTGATATTATCGGGATGCTTCCATTAGCACGAGGTGGTTTGAAGTATGCAGTGGTCGCAGTCGATTACTTTACAAAATGGACGGAAGCCAAGGCCTTGAGCACCATCTCCGCGAAGAAAATGATAGATTTCGTTTACAAATCTATAATCTGTCGTTATGGTATACCACATACCATAATTTCTGATAATGGGAAGCAATTCGACTGTGACGAGTTCCGTGACTTCTGCAATAACTTGGGTATCAAAAAGAGCTTCTCTGCTGTTGTTCATCCACAGGCCAATGGGCAGGTCGAAGCGATAAACAAAATACTCAAGCAAAATATAAAGACAAAGCTGGAAGAGCATAAAGGAGCTTGGCCAGAAGTACTTCAAGAAGTGTTATGGGCTTATCGCACCATACAACGAACTACTACAGGAGAGAGTCCATTCTCCTTGGCTTATGGATATGAAGCGATGATTCCTGTTGAAATTGGTGCGGGCTCCCTGCGGCGATCTATTTATGAGCAAAAACAGAATGATGTATTACTGAGAGTTGAACTCGATCTTTTAGAAGAGCGGCGTAAACAATCTCAGCTCCGAATTGCATCATACCAACGGCGCACTACTCGATATTATAATTCCAAAGTCAAGGGTAGACATTTTGAAGTTGGAGATCTTGTCCTTCGACGAGTTCTACCTAATAATAGAGAGCATGGTACTGGTGTATTTGGGCCTTCTTGGGAAGGACTTTATGTTATTGATAATGTCATTCGACCTGGAACATATAACCTAACTCGCATCGGTGGACAAAAGGTCGAGCATGCCTGGAATGCAGAACAACGTCGTCATTATTATCAATAAATCTTCATGTTATCTTCAACAGCCTATTGTATCTTCTTCATTAATATTAAATAATACTTCTTCGGCTATTACTTCAACTCGTTTCTGATCATCTTTTATAGTTTTATGGCAGTTTTCGGACACCATAAAACTCGGGGGGCAGTGGGATCAGAATGTTATCTCCTACTGGTTTCCTAAGGGACTATGCAAACGTCCATTTAGAGGAGACAGGGTTTTAGAATGTCGAAGTATCTGAATCTCAGATCGTCGAAGTATCTGAATCTCCTTAAAATCCTAGGATTTTCTCCTCGCTTTATGCCTCAGCATGTCGTATTACACAATTTCCCTTCTCGAACAGAAAAGTAACTAAGCAAAACGTTCGTTGTTCGAAGTGATATATTGCTATGTTTTATTTTGACATGGAACTTTTGAAACACAGTTAGAGTTTGCATCACTCGTATTAACTGTTTTCTTAAGCGACCTAACCTATCTTAACGCTTAAAACTCGTTTTAAGTTAGTCGGATTCAAATCGCTAAAAACGTACTGATCAATCACTTGTGATTGACTACTTAGTTAAAATTACTGTTGTTTCTTTTCATTATGTTGCAGGAGCATATAAGGAAAAATAATATTTATTAAAAGAATTATCTGTACATGCACAAAAAAGAAGGGGGACAAAGCCCGCATTGTTCTAAGAAAAAAAAAAAACAAAATTCATGTAGAAGGGCTCGCGCCGCCATCCCCAGCCTTGGTCGTATCCTCTTTCCAGCTCTGCACAAGTTCACCACATCCTCGCCAAGGATGGAGAAGTCAAAATCCGGATGCTCGCAGAAAATGTTGAAAATGATAGTCGACGAGGCGATATCACTAGCTTTATCTTCGAGTTCTTTGACCTCGGTCGCTTTGAACTCCTCGATAGCTTTGTGAACCGCTTCGGTGGTCGCTTCCCTCATACGATTCGGATGCTCAGAAATGACCTTCTCGAGCTCTTTGACTTTTTCTTCGAGATTCTCCTTGGTGAGTCTCTCCTCCTCCCGTGCCTTTTCCGAGTTCTCGAATGCTTGTGTTATCTCTTCAACTTTCTCAGCCTTCTCCAAGCATTCGAGAACCGGATCGTGCATCAGGACAGCAGCNCTTCATCCACTCCCAACCTTCCTCAGATGTGAAGCGGTCAATAAAAGCTGCGCTCATACCAGCCTTCTCTGGTATTTGGTTGAGGAGTGCGAAGAGCTCGTCACCCTTGTCTGCCAAGGTCGGTTCCGAAGAAGTAGCAGCCTCGCTGGGGGGTTCAGGATGACTCGCTGGCTGAGATGGTTGTGGAGGAGGCGAGCTTGCTGGGAAGTCCTTGAAGGCAACTTTTCTCTTCTTCGAGCATTCGACCTTCTCCTTCCCTTTTGATGGCGGGGTACTCTTGGGTGTCTTTGTTTTTGCCATGGACCCGAGAGTTAAATGTGGTACTCGCAAGCCACTACCAATGACCATCTCTGTACAGATATGTAAGTGAGCGAGGAAATATAGTATAAAGGTAATTAGAATGAGCGTGTAATTACCTTCTTCTTGTGGAGCTGGTAGTGACACTATCTCTGGAGATGAAGGCTCTGAGCGTGGAGGTGTGGCTGGTGCTTTTCTTTTTCTAATCCTTGAAGACGAGGCACCTAAGTCCGTCCTTTTCCTTGGCTTCTTCTTCGAGCTCGAAGGCCTGGACGAGAGAACTGGGGGGTCTGGGAACGCGGCACCCTTCGGAAGCAGACCGTAAGTGACCAGGTTATTCGAAGTACCTAGTACCATCCAATTAAATTCCTCAATTGGAAGGTCGTTGATTTTATATACTCTTGCGAGCTATTCCCTAGAGAGTCCGGGTCGATCCCTATTATCTACGATGACATTCGAATGCGATCAGTATAAGAATAAACATAGAAACAAGGCAATAAACTGGAAGACTACCTACCGGGATTCTGAAAGAAGCCGTTAGCTGCATAGTCAAAATGGAAAAATGAATTTTTCCATTTTCCCATGTTATTGCGAACCCCGTAGATCGTTTTTATTGCCTGATTCGACCATTTGCTCGCATAGAAGAAGCCAAGATCTGACGGATTTGATTTTACTTGGTAGAACCAAGCAAATTCTTCACATGAAGGGGTTTCTAAACCTAGTTTATGGTACAGTATATACAAACCTATCATATATCTATAGGTATTAGGGGTCAATTGAAAAGGGACGACCCCATAGTAATCAATGATTGATTTTATATACGGATGGAGTGGGAGATGCACGCCACACTTGAGGACTACCTCAGAAAAGGAAGCGAGTCCATGTGGGGGAGTGTGTGTTCAGTTAAATTCCATTGGTAGACGAAGGGGTATGGCGATCTTATAGCTGCTCACAATTTCGCTGAGTTTGTTCGATGTGCAGCTCGTTCGTACATTGGTATATGACCAATTCCCTTCTACATATTGGTAGCCAAATGAAAATGCAGGGGCATCCCTTATATGTCTGGCCCCTGTTATTTCTATCTCGGGTTCCGGCTCGAGATAGCCTTCGAAGTTAATGGAACTAACACTCGAGTTAGATTCTCCAGAAAACGCATTTTCTTCCCTAAATTCCTCACTTCTAGACATCTGAAAAGAAATACGCAGGGATTCAGGCATCGAGGATTTTCACTATGCTAGCACTTTGGGTATTCATCCTAAGACTGTACTAAGCAAGCAAGCTCATTCCTAAATGGTCTACGGATTCGTAAAAATGTTCGAGCAGTTCATTAGTAAATGTTCGAGCAGTTCATCAGTAAATGTTCGAGCAATTCGTTGAGAATAAAATTGAGTATCAGACCCTAGAAATTCTTTTCACAGGTTCGTTTCTGATTATTATCTAGTATGTCTACCCTACGGACTGAAAAAAGGGGAGTGTAAAAAAAAAAAAAAATCTCATTTCACTTCAGTGTGGGATGAGTATTTATTCCTAAAGATTGAAATCATTTTTTCAAGAATAGAAGAAATAAGAGAAGAAATAAACTGACCTTTCTTCAGAAGCGGAAGATTTGAGATGATTTGAACTTCGTCGGAGAAGAAGCTGTGATTTGTGCGAGCTGAAGGATGAAACATCGCTCTAGGGTTCTCTGGAGTTTCGATATTCTCTGAGATGGAAACAGTAAAATGAAACAGGAACAGACTGGTTTCTAATATTTATATTCCAAGCACCGGTAAATCACAGCCGTAGATCAGAGAATTTGATTTTTAAATCTAAAGGCTGAAGTTTGCGCGGGATTTGATTCTTTCCGAAAAATCAGAATTGTTTAAAATTTGAAAAGATTTGGTTTTAAAAGAGAGAAGGTTGATATCATTAGACTTCTTCGAATTCTACTCTTTCTCAGAAAAGGCTACACGTGTTCCATTCCGTCAGGTGAAATATACGCGTGATCTTGAGAGATGGCATTTGAAATCTGGCGGCTCTTCGACTCTTCAGACCTCAAGTTTAGGTCATGACATCACATTTTTAAGGTTGCATGATAATTGGAAGCTCCATTTCGTCCTAAAGAACTAATGGAGCTAGGGGGCAATTGTTGTGCAGTCTAAAATCCTTAGGTCGTATAAGGATTAAGTTTGACCTCCTCCGTATTGGATATGTGCGACCTCTTCCACAGGTTATATGCGACCTCCTCTATATAGTCATGTGACCTCTTTTTGCATAAGTTATGTGCGACCTTCTCTGTATAGGCTGTGGACGACCTCTTCCGAAAGAAAAGGGAACAAGTATATGTTATGTCAAACAGGAAACCTACAAGGAAAGGAAAACAAAAGTCTCCTATTTATGATCAACCAGTTACCCATTTTGAGTGGTTATCCAATTATGTTGTTACTTAATTTATGTTACCCGATTGTATAGTTACCCGTTTACACAATTAGGATCATAGGGACATAAGGTTACCTTTACTTATATAAAAGGGACTCAATGTTCCGAAGAGAGATCAAATTTTGAGTATTCCAATTGTTTTTCAGTTTTCCAATTTCCAGACGAGACATTGTAACTTTGAGTGCTTGTAATTCTCTATAAAATAGTGGAAAAACAGTGGACGTAAGCTCATATTTTTCGGGGCTGAACCACTATAAAATCCTCTCTCTTTATTTGCTTTGATTATTAACTCAATTCGCACAAGCCTCATCTCTTAATTTTTTCTAAATTTATTGTTGATAAAACCACCGTCGACAAGGTCATTAGCTATTTATTAATATAAAATGCGATAACACAAAGACAAAAGATACAAATATGTAATTGCACAACAGTACATCTCACACAATATTTTTGCTATTGTTGTAAGATATATCGTACGTAGTTAATTAATTTTAGAAGTTTTTATGGTCCGTCATCACATAGTTTATGCATCCAATGTGGAATTGAATTCCCAAGAATTAAGTGTATGCCTGGCTCCATATTGACCGGTAGCAGCCGAAAATCCAATTGTGACCCACTGAGGAAGAACCTTCACCAAATCAACCTTGTAAGAAAGACTCGTGACAATCTCTTTATAGCTTGAGCTTTTTTCATAGCTCCAATTGACGCTCAAATTTTTGGCCTTGGAATCATAAGAAATCGACACCAATACATTATCTAGACTATGCACGCCAGCGCTCCAAGGTGTGTAAACCTCGGAAGCTATCGAATTAACGTTGATTCCAACATGCTCCGCAGGAGGATCCCATTCCGGGTTCGGAAAAATGTCGAATTCCACATGGACGATTTGGTTCGAAGGCGAATGGTCAGCGGTGGTGGTGTTGAACAGGCCTATGAATCCTCCGGCCGAGTTCGGTGGAATCTGGAATCCGGCAGCAGCGAGAAAGAATGCGATTCCGTGGCCGTAAGTTGTACGGTTTTGCGTGTCGATTGTGAAGGAAAAGTTGGTTGCGAAATCGGCCGCCGTAGTAGAGTCCCAAAGAGGCACTCTGCCAGGATAAGTGGCCCAACCAACTCGGCATAGATAGTTAACTTTGTTAATCAGTTCAATGCCACCACCAGTACTAGTTACGGCATCTCCCTGTAAGATTATGTCTTGTGATTTTGGGTCAAAGCGAGGAATTTTGAAATAAAGTGAATCGGTACGAGGGAGCATTAAGAGAAGGAAGAATGAGAGGAAAAGAGGAGGGAATATTTTGTGGGAAATGTTGGTCATGGCTTGAGGAAACAGGAGATCAAGAGAAAAAAATTAAGTTTCTGAGCAAGTGCTCGATGATTTTAACGATTAGTGAACAGTAGAGTTCCAAGGCTTTGGCTTTTTATAGGCGCTCACGTTGGTCAAACATTATGTTGTTATCACATTTTTCAGTCTGCTGGCAGTGATACCCCAAATATAATATTCCGTTTTGGACGCTTATACCTATTTTACAAAAACTATTACTAAATTTATCACCTTTCAAAAATAATAAAAATCCATAAGACCTTTTTATGGCATTTTTCTAAATATTTTGGAAGCTAAAAAACGCGGTGACATTTTAGTGAATTAGTCATCTTATTTTTAACAGAAAATCACAAAAATTTCCTGAAAACCAATTTGATTTAATTTGGTTTCCTAGTAATAGAATGTTCTATAAATAAGTAAATTATAGGAAACTATAAAAGTTTCCTAGAAACTAATTTGGTTTCCTTTAGCCGAATGTCTTATACATAAGTAAATCACAAAAAAGCACAAAAATTTCCTAGAAACTAGTTTAGTTTCTTTCAGCCGAATGTCCTAAATATAGGTAAATCACACGAAACCACGAATATTTTTAGGAAACCATTGTGGTTTCTTTTTT
>JXTB01000787.1:88208-105367 GCA_002914805.1 Parasponia andersonii | reverse complement strand
ATTGTTATGGATGTTTTACTCTATATGCTCTTATAAGGAAAATGATTGAATTTCGGGCTTATTTTAAATAAATTTTTGCTTTTTATATATGGCGAAAAGTGGATTACCATATAAGTGCAAAATGTGATATACACAATATAAAAATTAATATACCCAATATATAAACTAAACCTGAAATATAAATAGAGATGTCAAATAAAAACTCCGTATATTTGCCCATGTAACTATAAAAGGAGAAAATAGGTATTTTTCTATCTAGCTATAAAAAGAGAAAATAGGTATTTTTTAAACGAAGACTATAAGAACATAGACCCTAATTTCCTAATTTTTTATTCATTTTTATATTGGTGTGAAAGTATGTTTGTTGACCACAATGGTTATTGTGTAACTTCCGTATTACTATTACTTAATTTAACCCTATAAACTCTATTTTGTGATAACATATACGATAGCTCATTTACTGATATTGTACTTATTAATCTTGATTTTTTTCCCTCATTTTATGATTGTTGGCGCTTATATACTGTCATTTAAGAGCTTTTTAAATTCAAATCATAAAGAAAGAACAGTAAATCTTCTTTGTAGTTCTTGTATCGTTTTTCTTGTATTGTTTATAATGTGATCATTATCTCTTCTTTGGATGGTATATTTTTAGTGATTTTCTATTTCTATTGACTTTGACTTTTCAATGGCTTTACTACCACATCTACGTCTATCTTCAACTAATTGACCGGCCTATATTATTAAATATGTATACTTATTAAGCCAAAATCATTAATTAATCCTGAGGTTTAAAGAAAAAATTTTTAGGCCGATTAATTTTAAATTGGAGATAGTATGATTAAAGTTAATATAATGCTACGTATCTTGACAAAATCAAATAATCTAAGAAAAACAAAATAGGTTATAACATGCAAGTACCTCAATTTTGAGCCACTCGGGTCAACAATAATGGTTTGACTAAATTATTTTCAAACTATATGTCGTGTATTTGTACATATACACACATAGTGGGTTATGATGTACTCCTCTTTGAGAATTGGTTCCGTTACACAAAAAAACACGATAAATATATTTGATGACAGCTAAATTATATAAAGAGACTGGTGGAAGGTGACTACATTCAAAACTTATATATAGGTACCAATAAAATTCATCACCCACAACTTTTGATGGTAAAAGATGAAGAGAGAAAATCATTGCATAATGAGTTTTTATTTTTATTATTATTTTTTTAATTATTTAAATTATGTTGGTCATTAGATAATTATCTAGCGGCTAAAAAAAATATCTATATACGAATAAAAAAATATATCTATTAGATTAGGAATTTATATATATATATATATGTGCACGTTTTTTATTACCAAAATTCCCGAACTCGAAACAAATAAATAAAATTAATCTTGAACTAAATTTTTTTAGAGCAAAACTTCTAAAGTCCCTAGTATTAGTTTTGTTTGAAAAAAAGGTCTTCATTCTTATAGTTTAATTTTTGTTTCATATTAATCTCTTTTACTTTTTTCTGTCTAATACTGTCGTTAATTAGTACTTACCAAAAACATACTCATCACATAAGGGTAAAATTAGAAATAAAGAGAAATTATTATTAAAAAAAAATGAGTTGAGTTATTATTTTCGTATAAGATGAATGTAAAAAGTTGAAAAATTTTATATGGTTCCTGCATAGATCTACTTTGGTTTAAGTATTAATAAATCTAGAAGAGAGATGTATGAATATATTGCCAATTTTATAAAACATATATTATTAATTTTATCTTTTATCATTCCAATGTTACGAGATATATATTACGAATTTTGTGGGATATATATTACTAAAATTTTATATGGTTTAAATATAGATTTACTTTGGTCTAAGTATTCATATACCTATTCTCAAGATATATAAATACCTAGGCCAAAATAGATCCATATTGGAACTATATAAAATTTTCTCATTTCTTCTCTCCATCTTGAATAAAAATAATAACTCAGTTCTTTCTATTTTTGGAATAATAATTCCTTTTTATTTCCAATTTTATCACTGAGATGAGCATGTTTTGGACAAGTGCTAATTAACGATAATTTTGGATAGAAAATATTAAAATAAATTAATATGAAACAAAAATATAAGAATGAGTACCTAAAAGCACATATAAAAAAAGATGACTTAACCATTGGAAAAATTAATAAAAACACCATTTTTCTCTAACAGAACTAATATTAGGAGATTTTAGGGAATTTTACTTTAAAAAATTGAGTTTAGAGTTAATTTTACTAAATTGTTTCAAATTCAAAGAGTTTAAAAGCTTATATATATATATATATATATATATATATTTATATAGGTCACCTAGGTATTTTTTTAACCTATCCATAAATATTATTTTGCCCAATTGAAATTTATTACACATGTCTTTTCATGTAAAAATAGATAGAGAAAATTNTTTTATAACTACTCAAATTATAATAGTTGTTGGATAATGATTTAATGGCTTAAAAAAATACGAGATAAAAAATAATACTTATTGGATTGAAACTATATGTAATATATGTACAAAAATTAATATATGTATATATATATATATGAGCATGCCAATGTAGAACATGATATGCAATTTAATTTCATTTCTAAATTTTTTTTAAAAAGGAAAGATTTTATATTAGTCTTCATTCTTCATTTTTTTTTTTAAATAATTTGCTTCTCTGGTCGAACATTTTTTTTTTCTCTAATATGACTTATTCCGAAGCTCCCCTGAGATACCGGGATTACGGAGAGCATTAACATTCCATATAATGTATGTATGCATTTATTTATTTATAGGTATAACGTAATATCAGCTTGAGCTGGCTTCAATAAAATATAAATAAAAAATAGTTCTTTAATTGATAGAAGTATTTTTGACCGAAGAGAAGCTATTCATTTGTTATGATATAAAGGGTGAACTTCTAAAACATCACAAAACTAGTCTTCGGAAACATCAAACATCTAAGATTAATTTAGTCGCAATTCACTTGATTCACGTTGAACAGGATATATGGGAGCGAAATTGAAACCATACGTACGTCTTTTGAAAGAAGACAATAAGAAAGTGAAAACTTATTGTGGGCCTGTTCCTATATCCTATACCACGTCGTCAATTGAGTGGCAAGACAGGTCACAAGGGGGACACATCATCCAACACGTGTTCAGAGTGACTGATTAAAAGTCACGCGAGTCGCATATGGTACTACATAGGCCAATGGGCTATCCGAGGCCACGGCCGAGCCCACCCTAGACCCTGGGTGTATTCGGCCCAGTCCGATTCTTACCTCGACAGTTGGGGATCGGGAGCTTCAGGGGTTTTCCGCCAGAAAACCGTGAGAAGCAGCTCACCACTCCAGATTCAAACAGAGTATTTAATGCTATCGTGGGTAGGTGCGTGCACTGAACAAGTTGCCCTGACAGATCGGCAGCTTATCAAAATCTCACCCCCGACAGGCTATAGTCGTAGGAGACGGCGGAAAACAGGCCTCGACGATGCAAGAAAGATCACGGTAACCACGGCCCGTGATTTCTGGAGTAAATCATGATGGAAAAAGGTACTCGATCCTGGGATTGAGAGCCAGAAAGCTCTCAGCTCCAGGATTATATATATATAAACCTTGGTTCTTTCCTAAAGATATATACATAGGAAAACACTTACAAAAAGAAACTTAATCTTTACTATTCAGCCACAGGGATAAATCACTGACTTAGGCATCGGAGAGTCTTTGTAGGTGGCCACCCCCGCCTCTCTGTTTCGACCTAAAGCTGAAAGCATTCCGGGATAGCAAGGATACGTAGACAATTGGTGAATACCATATCAGCAGTTCAGAGACACGTGGACAGCTAGCAAGAATAACACCAACAGTTTGGCGTCGTTTGTGGGAATCCCGTTGAGCGTGAGAGAAAGAATAGGAGTCTCACGATCGCGCTCTTCTCGAACAAAAGACCATACAATATCGAATGACAATCAGAAGCGCACGTCCTGACGTCAAGGAGAGCTCCCAGGAAGCATGACCAGGTCTGGAGCAAAAGCTGGACTAAATGCTCGCTGCCTTAGCAGAAATCAACCGAAAGGCAGAGAAAGCCCATGAGGCTATCTTAGGTTTAAAAGACAAAGTCGTAGAAGTGCACAGAGATAATGCCCGCCTCGAAGAGCTGCTGGCAAGTGAAGCCAGGAGCGGGAGAAGGGAGGACTTTGACGAGGAGATCCAACAAGAGTCCGGGGGCCAACCACCGATGGAAGTCCCCGCCCAGTCCAAATCTCGGATGCAAGAGGAGGGGCAGAGCCAGACAAGGCCCTTCCAGGCCGGAGCAGCGTTGGACAGAAGGCACCAGGAAAGCCCAGTAGGAACACTTCCCAACTGAAAATAAGAAATGATGGCAGAGCTAAGTAAGAGGCTCGAAGCCCATTACAGCCAGACCCTCAATGATCTAGCAGAGCAAATCGTGTGAGGAATCAATCGAACGGCTTTCGCCAATTGGATCCAGATGGAACCCAAGCCGAAGGACTTCATTACCCCAAGCTTCAGACCATTCGAGGGAAAGATTGACCCCCTCGATCACATATACCACTTTCAACAGTTAATGGTCTTGGAGACCAAGGATGAGGCCGTAACTTACAAAGTCTTCTCCACCACCCTGGCGGGGCCGGCACTGCTGTGGTTCAGACAACTCCCAGAGAAGTCTATAAACGGGTTTGAAGACTTTTGCAAACTGTTCTTAAAGCAATATGTAGGCACCCGAAGGACAGCTTCCCCCTGCCGAGGATCGACTAAATGGTCGATGCTACGGCTGGTTTTGACAGGATGAGCTTCCTGGACGTCTACTCTGGATACAACCAGACTCCTCTATACGAGGAAGACTAGATCCACATGGCGTTCATTACAGAGTGAGGCCTATACTATTATAGGCGCATGCCTTTCAGCTTGAAAAACGTAGGGGCGACCTACCAGAGGCTCATGAACAAAAAGTTCTCTAGGCTGTTTGGGAAGACGATGGAAGTCTACATCGACGACATGGTCATGAAGAGCGAGGAGGCTTCAGACCATCTGGGACATCTGGACGAATGTTTCCAAATCCTGAGGCGGTACCGGATGCGTCTGAATCCCAAGAAATGCGCGTTTGGGGTGTCCTCTAGCTAGTTCCCGGGACACATCGTGAGGAGAAGGGGCATTGAGGCCAACCTGACCTAGTTGTCCTCTATCACAGATGAGAAGAGACCCTCTATATCAGACTTTGAATTTTAAATATACATGAAAAAAGGAATTAATAATTAAAAAATAAAAGAATGAGTCCATGAATATCTCTATTGCATTGTCGTAGGAACTGAAGCTTGCTAGTTGTTTGGAATTTGAATTTGAATGACCAACATTATCTCTCCTAACATTCCCCCGCAAGATGGTGGAGCCATTGGAGACATCAATCTTAGATGTAAGCTGGTCACGATGCACTCTCGACAGCAGCTTGGTGAGAAGGTCCGCTAACTGATCTTGAGTCAAAATATGCGAGACTCGAAGCAGTCCAGAAGCCACCTTGTCTTGAACAAAATGAAAGTCAGTTGCGATATGTTTCATCCGAGAATGAAACACTGAATTGGCATACAACTGATCTATATTCAGCCTCCATAGAGGATCTGGAAACTGAATTTTGCTTTTTTGATGACCAAGAAATAAGATAATCACTGAGATAAATAAGATAAGTAGATGTACATGCTTGATCATGATGATTACCAGCCTAATATGCAGGCCATGAAAAATAGTATGCCTGAGATAACAAAGCAAGTGCTTGGCGGTTGACCAATGTTAATGAGTAGGTGAATGCATGAATTGAGCAAGTTTATTCACTAAAAAAAAAGATATCCGGCCGAGTCAAAGAGAGATACTGTAAAGACCCTACAACTTGTCCATATTCAGTAGCATTAGCCGTTGGAGATCCATCAACAAGGAGAAGTGTTAGGAGATCGGCTTTGCGAAAGCGAAAACACATAGCTAAAATACGAGTTGAGAAAATTTGGGTAAAATGAAAAAAATAAGACACATAAAAGATTTAATATGATTTATACAATTTAGGCGACGTCCACAGACAAACCTATGAAGAATTTCACTATGAAAAGGAAATTACAACTCACTTCTTTCTAACTACAAGGAGAGAGTAACTAAACTCTCTCTAAACAATTTAGGAAAAAACAAGTGGGATACTAAGAAGAATTCTTAGGCTTGAATTCTCTCTTAGAAAGGAAGAGAATTTTAGAATGGGATGCAAAACAAGTGATAAAACCATCTGTATATATAGAACTTGAAAGGTGGTGGAAACATAACCTTTTACTATTGTTATTATGGCTGCTCTTTTTATTATTGTTATTACGGCTGTCCTTTTTACTATTGTTACTGTGGCTGTCTTTTTTATTGTTTCTATTGCGGTTGACCTTTTTATTGTTCCTATTACTGCTGGTTGGTATAATTGTTGATTTGTTCAATATTCTCTCACTTGAAGATTTGATTTTAATCATATTTTCATACTTGAAAAATCTCTCTTTTCTTCACTTGTCAATTCTTCATGCTGCTTATATATCTGCTAGGCTATATAAGGATCTATACCATCGAAATTTGTTAATATTGATTGGTTTGGTTAAAGCATCTGCTAGGTTCTCCTTGGTATGAATTTTCTTTATGTCTACACTTCCATTTTCTACTACTTCTCAAATAAAGTGATATTAAACACCTATATGCATAGTCTTGGAATAAAAGGCTAGATTTCTTGAAATGTATAAGGCACTTTAACTGTCATAAAATAGAGGAATCTTTTCTTATTTGTGCCCAAGCTCCTCCAATAACTTTTGAACTCAAATAGCCTCTTTATAAGCTTGTATAGCCACTATATATTATGCTTCTGTTGTAGATAAAGCTACAATAGTTTGCAGTTTCGAAACCTAGCTTATAGCTCCTTCTGCAAGAGTAAACATATAATCCATAGTAGATTTTCATTTGTTAAGATCACCCGCAAAATCTGAATCGACATATCTTCTGATAGTAGATTCTGATCCTTCGTAACATAATATAGCATTCGAGGTTCCTTTGATGTACCTCAGAATTCTCTTCACGGCATTCTAATGCTCTCTACTAGGATTCGTCATATACTGACTAACCACACCTACTGCTTGTATAATGTCTAATCTTGTGTATATCATAACAAGCATTAGGCTTTCCACCGTTGATGCATACAGTACTCAAGACATCTCCATCCTCTCTACTTCATTGCTAGGACACATCTCGCAAGATAATTTGGAGTTAATAGGAAGTGGGGTAGAAATTAGCTTATAATCTTGCATATTGAAGCGACGCAAGATTTTCTTCAAATAATTCTTCTGAGAAAGCTAATCTTCCTGTTACTTCTGTCTTTGTAAATTTGTATCCCTAAAATCTTATTTGCTAGTCCCAAGTCCTTCATATCAAATTCCCTAGCAAATTATGCCTTTAATTCTTGGGCTCTACTTTTGTTGGGATCCGCTATCAATATATCCTCCATGTACAACAATAAGATAATAAAATCATTATCTTCATCAAACCTTTTGAAGTATGTATAGTGGTCTAAACTGAGTTTGTTGTATCCAAGGCTTATGATGAAGGAATCAAATCTCTTATACCAATACCTCGGCATCTATTTGAGACTGTATAGAGATTTGTTCAACTTGCAAACCAAGTTCTACTTCCCTGTTTCAGCAAAACCTTCTGGTTAGAGCATATAAATTTCTTCTTCAAGTTCTCCATGAAGAAAAGCAGTTTTCACATCTAGCTACTCTAGATATAGGTCAAATATAGCACACATTGCCAGAACCAGTCTAATTGTTATCGGTCGAACTAGAGGTGAAAATATCTGGTTGAAGACAATACCTTCTTTCTGAGCATATCTGTTTACTACCAATCTCGCACGATATCACTCCACTTACCTATTACTATCATGCTTGAAATTATAGACCCATTTTTTGCCAATAGCCTTCCTTCCATGTGTAGCGAAATAATATCCTATGTCTTATTCTTGTGAAGGGCTTCAATCTCTTCTTGCATTGCTGTCATCCATAGGAATACATCTAGGCTTTTGGTAGCCTCATAAAAAGTTATTGGCTCTCCATCCTTTGTTAGAAGACAGTGTGTATTGTTGCTCTCAATGACATAATCCGAGTGCCAAGCCAATGATCTTCTTTCATGAGTTGACTGATGAATTTTAGAAGTCGCTTCCTCTATTGATTCTTCTACTTCGTGCTCTGGTCTTGTTTCCGAAGAATCTGAATCTTCAACATTTTTTTTATCTGAACTGTAGTAGTTTTTGGTCTTCTATCGTCTCTTTTCTCTTGCAGTATATTTTTTAAAAATATCATATCTTTGCTGATGACAACCTTATGGCCTGTGGGATCCTATAAGCAATATCCCTTGACTCCATCAACATATCCCAACAATACATACTTTCTGGATTTTGAATCTAATTTTGTGATTTCTTGAGTATTGTATATTATGTGCATAGGACTTCTAAATGTATGTAAGTGAGAGTAATCAGCTGGTTTACTGGTCCACATCTCAATTAGTGTCTTCAGATTAATCATTGTTGATGGAGATCGATTGTTCACATAACAGACGGTTTTGACTACTTCTGCCCAAAATATCTTAGGTATACCTACAGCTCTCAACATTACTCTCATTCTTTCCAATAAGGTTCTGTTTATCTGCTCTGTCACTCTAATTTGTTGAGGAGTATACGCCGTTGTAAATTTCCTCTTGATATCTTTTTGTTGACAGAAGTTATCAAACTCATTGCTTGTATATTCTCCTCCATTTTCCATCCTCAAACACTTGATCTTCTCTTCAAATTCATGCTCTATCCAAGCTTTGAATATTTTGAAGACCAAAAACACATATGCTTTTATCTTAATAGGATACACCAATATCTCCTAAAGTAATCATCAATAAAAGATACAAAATATCTAGCTCCTCCTAGGGACATCACCTGTGTTTGCCAATTATCAGGGTGAACTAAGTCTAGAACATTCTTACTTCTAGAATAGGATGTGCTAAATTTTAATTTATGCTGCTTGCTTGTAACACAATGCTCACAAAAGGATAAAAGTACCTTTGTGAGACCAGGAAGTAACCTCCATTCAGAGAAAATCTTCAAGCCTCATTCTGATATATGGTCAAGCTTACGATGCCACGTCATTGTTGATTCTTCTTCGAAATTTGTTGAAGCAATCGATGCTTCCATTTCTATCAGTGTATCTCTTTTAAGTATGTACAGATTCACTACAATCTTCTCTGCCTTCATTACTATAAGTGCCCCTATCATGATCTTCATAATCCTATTCTTGGCACGAGTTTTGCAACCAAGGTTATCTAATTGTCCCAAGGACAATAGATTTTTCTTCAGGCCTTTCATATGTCACACCTCTTGAATAGTACGAATAGTGTCATCGTACATCTTTATATTGATGGTGCCAATCTGAGTGATTTCTAAGGCATCATTGTTACCTATGAACACAGATCCTCTAAAGACAAATTTATATGTATGAAACCACTCTCTGTGAGAAGTTATGTGACATGTTGCTCCAGAATCTACTAACCAAACATCAGTGAGTTGCCTTCTATTCTTAGAAACAATTGCTGCTTGACTAAATAGGATTTCTCCATCATCTGAAGTACTTGCAACATTCCTCTAAGAAATTGATGACTCGGAGTCCTTCCCTCTAGAATCCTTATTCTTCTTTAGTTGCTAACACTCTTTTTTTATGTGCCTTTTTTGTCATAATGATAACAGTTGACATTCTTCTTACTTCTTGACTTTGATATACCATGACTCTGACTCCTACTAGAGCCATGTTTCGTTGATCTCTCTCTCGTTGTCAAAGTCTTTGCTTATTGTAAACTTGTCAATCTATCTTCCTTGTTCTTACGCTGATTTTTTTCTTCGAGAACAACAGCTATAAGATCGTTGAAAACTAGAGTTGTAGCGTTACTGGTCACATTTATGATGAGTTGATCATAAGAATTAGGTAGAATCTGATGTAAGATTTCTGCACATTCATTATCCTCTATTTTATGCTCTATTACTATGAGCTGTGAAAATAAAGTGTTAAGGGTGTTGATATGGTCAGTCACCATTGTTGATTCTGCCATCCGAAGGGTATAAAGCTTTCTCTTCAAAAAAAATTTGTTATGCAATGACTTAACCTGATACAGTTTTGTAAGCGTATCATAAATCTCCTTGGCCGACTTTTTCTCTTCAATGCTCGACAAGACTTCATCTGCTAGCACCAGATGTAAATTAGTGACAATATTATTATCCATCTCATCCCACCTTTTATCATTAGTAATCTCAGCAGATCTTTCCTTAATTATTGTTAGGCAATTATCTTTTCTCAAGATTGTTTTTATCTGCTCCCATTAAACTTCTCATTATCTAATTTCACCGCCATTTTTGTTCACCACGATTTATTCAGTTACCACTGTTTCACTATACGTGAACAATACCCATATACATGAATAATACTATATATATAAGTAGTACTCCAACCAATGGCTCTGGTACCACTATTAGAAGATCAATTTTACGGAAGTGAAAACACACAGCTAAAACATGAGATAAGGCACATAAAAGATTTAACATAGTTCACCCAATTTAAGCTATGTCAACAGACAAGGCTATGAAGGATTTCACTATGAAAAGAAGATTACAACTCACTTCTCTCTAACTACAAGAAAAGAATAGCAGAATCTCTCTCTCTTAAAATAGGAGAAAAACTCTCTCTAAACAATTTAGTAGAAAATAAGAGGGACACTAAGAGGAATTCTTAAGTTTAAATTCTCTCTTAGAAAAGAATAGAATTTTAGAATGGGATACAAAACAAGTGATGAAGTCTTCTGTATTTATAGAACTTGAAAAGTGGTGTGAACATCATTTTTTACTATTATTATTACGACTGTTTTTTTCACTATTATTATTATAGATGTCTTTTTTATTATTATTATTGCGGCTACTTTTTTCACTGTTTCTATTGTAGTTGATTTTTTTACCATTTCTATTACGGCTGGTTGGTGAACTATAATTATTGATTTGTTCAGTAAGAAGAGACTCAGTGGTAGACATAGGTGAAAGAGCATCTTTAGCACCATCCATCTTCATCCGTATGAGAAGATCATGTATGTATTTATGTTGACTAAGAAACAATCCTTGCGAAGTCGGAAGAACTTTTACACCAAGAAAATAGTGCAGAGGACCTAAATCCTTCAAAGAAAAACGATGATAGAGTGGCTTAGAAAAATGGTCAAGTTGCTGAGAATTATTTCCTGTAACAAGCAAATATTCTACATATACAAATAAATATATAACACGATTGCTAGACCGATAAATAAAGAGGGAAGTATCTGGCCGAGAATTTGAAAAATCATAGGAGATAAGAAACTCCCTCAATATACCAAGCTCGAAGGGGCTTGCTTAAGCCCACGAATTGCATTGTGGAGACGACAAACCTGCGAGGGAAGCATTTGTTCAACAAAGCTAGGAGGTTTCATCATATAAACTTCTTTATGAAGAGTGCCATGCAAGCATTGTTTACGTCCATTTGATGAATAGGCCAAGCATTACTCAAGGCAATACAGAGAACCAACCGAATAGTAGTTGGTTTAACAATTGGGCTAAAGGTTTCTTGATAATCTACCCGTGGTCGTTGATGGAAACCATTAGTAATTAGCCGAGCTTTGTAGTGGGAAATTATGCTGTTTGGATTCTATTCGATTTTGAACACCCATTTACAACCAACAATATTTTGATATGAGATCTCGGAACAAGCTCCCAAGTACCATTGTGTATAAGAGCATTGAGCTCGTCATTCATGGCTGCGTGCTAAGAAGGATCACGGATTGCTGAAGACACACAGGTTGGTTCAAGAGAAGTAGGAAATGGGTGTTTAGTTGCAGTATTTATCTGTTTAAGTTTAAAAATATTATTAAAGAGCTTATTACCATAGAGTGGGCGTAATTTGGTGGCCGAGGTAGTGATTTTGTGGATGAGGGCACAATTCTACTTAGCACCAAAGATTGGACAGTAGTATGAGTGGCGGCAGCTGCAAAAGGTGACGGCTGGGCAATGGAGGAAACAACTTCGGTCACAGCAGGTGCAGGAGTAGTCATGGTCTCAAGCACAGGCTTAGAAGACGCAGGCACAACAAAATATGGCAATTCAAGTGATGCATGAGATGAGGAACAAATGGACCATTGAGCTATGTTGTTGGAAGAGACATGGGATGATTTTTGTAGTTGAAAAAGGAAATACGGACTCAACAAACTGAACATGAAGAGTGACATAAATTTTATTGGTGGAGAGATCTAGACATTTGTAAGTACTTTGTTGAGTGGAGTATTCAAGGAAAACGCATGGTGTGGAGCGGGACTCTAGTTTATGTTTGGTATATGGACAAAGCCATGGATGATAAAGGCACCTAAAAATTTTCAATTTTGAATAGTTAGGTGGGGTATGAAAAAGAACCTCAATTGGGGATTTAGACTGGAGAATGTGAGTGGGAAGTCGATTTACGAGATAAGTGGCGGTTTGGAAAGCAAATGACCAGTAAGACAGAGAAACATAGGCTTGATGAAGAAGGGTAAGACCAATTTCAATGATGTGACGATGACACCTTTGAGTAGAGCCATTATTAGGGTGTATGTGGTGGTGTAGTGAGATATTGAACATCATGAGAGAGCAAAAAAATCTTGAGTTTTGTATATTCTCTACCCATATTAGAATATAGAGCGACGAATCTTATTTTAAAATAATTTTCTACCAGAGATTTAGAATTGGTAAACATATTCATGACATCTGATTTTAAATAAATAGGATAAAGTCAAGGATATTTAGTGTAATGATCCACAAAAATAACGTAATATTTTAATTTATTAATGGAAGTAACTGGGGAGGGCTCATAAATATCTGTATAAACTAAGTCTAATTGACCACGACTCACTAAAGACGAAGAACTAAAAGGAAGGTTATGACTCCTGTTGCTTACACAAGAATTGCAATACAAAGTAGAGGATAACTGAATAGATGACACAGGTAAGGACATGGACTTGACAACATTTTGAAGAACATGGAAAGAAGGGTGCCCAAAGACAGTCATGCTAATTTTTAATGAAGGTTTTGATGCCAAGCATAGCACACAGTCGGCGGTTGAGAGAAATATCACTCTTTGGCCACTCATAAACACCGTCACTATTCGGGCCTTGTAGATGTCGTGTCCCGTGTTGAGATCCTTAACAACAAAAGAGGAAGGAAAAAACTTCAGTGGAGGTGTTATTGGATTTGCAATATTTGGAAACATAAATCAAATTATTTTGGATTGAAGGCACACAGAGAACATTAGATAATGAAAAACTATTAGCTTTATGAAAAATGCGAGTCGAACCAGTGTGAGTGATAGCAAGTCTGGATCCGTCACCAATGAGAACATCATCACCACCGTCATAGTTATCATGCATGAAGTTTGTTCTTAAGAGTATGACAATAACGAGCTACGTGACCGCGCTCGGTACAGAATTGATAGATGAGAGGAGGCTGATCTGGGCGGGGTTATTGTTTCAGTTTTAGTGGGAGGGAACACCTCGATTGTTGTTGGGATGATTATGGAAATTTTAGGTATTAGAGCCTCGGTTATTTTGAGGATGACAGGCACTCTAGGTGTAGTTAACTGAAACAGGGGAGGGATTAGTCTTCAGCTCGAAATAGCATTGTTTCTTGTTCCGCTAACTTATCATGAAGCTCCTCAAAGGAGATATGATTTTGACCAGCATGAACAACACCTATGATTTCTTTGAAGTCGGGGCCAAGACCACTGAGACAATAGAGTACTAGATCATCATCCGTAAGAGGGACATTGATGAGAGCCAACTCATCAGAAATAGATTTGACATATTGAAGATATTCCAAGATTGATTTCAATCCTTTGGAGAGGAGATGAAGACAATCCTTGAGGCACATGATGCAAGAACGAGAACGGTTGGCATACAATCGAGTAGCTCGAACACAAGCCTCGCGGAAGTGGGCCTATAAGGCCAAAAGTGGTATGAAAATTTCTGATAGGGAGGTGTTGTGGGGTCTAAAATCCTATGTTAGGTCGCATAAGGGTTAAGTTACATGCGATTTCTACCACTTAGGTTACATGCGACCTCTTCCACTTAGGTTATATGCGACCTCCTCCGTGTAGTCGTGTGACCTCTTTTACATAAGTTATGTGCGACCTTCTCTGTATAGGTTATGGGCGACCTCTTCCAAAAGAAAAGGGAAACAAGTCTATGCTTCGTAAAATAGGAAACCTACAAGGAAAGGGAAACAGGAGTCCTCTATTTATGATCAACCAGTTACCCGTTTTGAGTGGTTATCCAATTATGTTGTTACTTAAATTGTATTACATGATTGTATAGTTACCCGTTTTCACAATTAGGAACATTGGGTTATCTTCACCTATATAAAAGGGACTCAATGTTCCAGGAGGGGGATGGAAATTGTTTTTCAGTTTTCCAATTTCCAGACTTCGAAATTCCGACTTCCAAATTGAGAGAGATTTCCAAACGAGACATTGTAACTTTGAGTGCTTGTAATTCTCCATAAAATAGTGAAAAAAAGTGGACGTAAGCTCATCTTTTTTGATACTGAACCACTATAAAATCCTCTCTCTTTATTTGCTTTGATTAATAACTCAACTCACACAAGCCTTATCTCTTAATTTTTTCTAAATTTATTGGTGATAAAAGCTCTATCAACAATTGGCGCTAGAAGAAGGGCTATTCCGGCGGAAAAGTTTGTCAAATTCCACTTTTTTAATAATGACAAATACTAGAAATACTACCAGAGTCACCGGAACTAGCCAAAACCAACCTCAAAGTACTACTGCTACACAGGTAGATCCTACTCCGGATCAGCCTACTATGACTGTAACAGAAAACCTTTCCCAGAGACAGGATCGTATGGAGGAGACACTGGTGAACCTTCAGCAAGTCACTAACCAGATGAATGACACCCTGCGACGACTTGCTGAAGGGCAGATGGTGACCCCACCATAACACGAACGTCCCAAAGAACGTCCTGCTTAGTTACCTGAGAAAGGAATACAGATCCTAGAGATGAGAAGATGCGGCCAGCCAAGAACTCAGCAAGAGCGTCATGAAGATCGCATCTCCAAAGGGAAAGACAAGGTCGTAAACTTGCCTCCAGAATCTGGTACGGAGAGTTCAATTACGAACCGTGATCGTGTACAACCTTCTCATAAATCTACTAATAGTCAAGATCGCTTGAGCGGCGAACAAGGACGACCATCGAGAAGCGTCTTCGAAAGAATCAGCAGAGAGTCGAGACAAGATCTTGCAGACCTAAGACAGTATTTGGAGCGACGACGTAATCATGATCGATCCGTATCGCATCACAACGACCAAAGTCGGTCTTGTCGCACTATTTCATTGGATTCCTCTCACAGATCATAGAAGACTCTACCTGACCAACCTGCCATGCATCAGGATAACGAACGAAGGCCGCCTGTACCGCCAGCAAGGGATGATGCTTTCCCTCTGAACGTCGATGTTCACAATTTAAGGATCGCATTAGATGCACTTACTGGTTAGGACGATGAGCTCGCTGATGGGTATCGTCAGTCGCCATTCAGTGAGGAAGTTCGAGCTGCAGCCCTTCCCATTGGATTCAGACTTCCCACCATTAACACTTTTGATGGGAAAACTGATCCACTGGACCATATAGATCACTTCAGTGACTTGATGGAACTACATCGGGTTAGTGATCATGCAGTTTGCAGATGTTTCACTGTAACACTCTCGGGAGCAGCGAAGAAGTGGTTCCGAGGACTCAAATCCGGCTCAATTTTGTCCTGGCAACAATTACAGATGGCGTTCTTGAGATAGTTTCAAGCTGCAAAGAATTTCACTTTTCCGCTTGTTAGTTTGTCTGCGATTCGGCAAGGTCCAGAGGAGACTCTACGGTCTTATCTTAATCGATTCACTTCAGAGCTAGCAAAGGTCAACAAACCACTTGAAGGAGGAGTTCTTACTCTCATGATGGCTATGGTGCGACCAGAAAAAAAACTCTGGGAGGAATTACTTGAGCGAGAGTGTAGAACTCTCGAAGTCTTTTACCAAAGAGTTGGTCAGCATCTGAGGTTAGAATCTTCGCACGAGAATCTTCAAAAGACTAAAAAAGGAGGAAGGACAGATGCGAGTAAAGATGCGGTCATTACCAACAAAAACGGTAATAAGAAAAACAAGAGGAATAATGAACAGACAAATGAGAATCAGCCTAGACCCAAAAGGCAGGAGATTTCAAGAGCTCCCATGAGGTTTAACAATCACACTGAATTGAACGCGCCCATAGATCATATCTATGTGGTCACAAACCAGAAGGAGCGATTCTGACAACCAGAACCAATGAAGCGGGATAGGACAAAGCGCGACCCCAACAAGTTTTGCCGATATCACAATGATATTGGGCATGATACTAATAATTGCTTTGCCCTGAATGATGAAATTGAAAGGCTGATTAGAGAGGGGCGATTGCGGCAGTACACCAGGCAGAGTGACGAAAGGCGAGAAGAAGACTAACAGTGACCTCCAGAAATTCAGCGTGAGGTGCGAACTATTTTAGGAGGACCGCACGTTAGAGGAGATTCCAAGAGAGCACAGGACAGATATGCACGAGAAGCTCAACAGCAGCCGTTAATCAACGTCATGCATCTTGAGCAATGACCATGCAAGCTTCAACGAGTATCGGAAATGGACATTACCTTCACAGAGCAGGATGCAAGGGAAGTCCATTATCCGCATAATGACGCGCTGGTCATAAAAATTAACTGTGGAAGTACACAGTTGTGGCGAGTATTAGTCAATAACGGGAGTACTGTGGACATCCTGTACTTCGATGCCTTTAAGAAGATGGGGTTGAATGAGAGCGACCTAAAGACTGCCGCCACTCTACTCTATGGTTTCACTGGTGACAGCCTGATGCCTATGGGCATGATTGAACTGATGGTCAGCGTTGGGACCTTTCCAAGGGTTTCATCGATAATGACCCAGTTTTTGGTGGTAGATTGCCC
>JXTB01000787.1:57095-82885 GCA_002914805.1 Parasponia andersonii | reverse complement strand
GTCCGGGTCGATCCCTGTTATCTGCGATGACATTCGAATGCGATCAGTATAAGAGTAAACATAGAAATAAGGCGATAAATTGGAAGACTACCTACAAAGAAGCCGTTAGCTGCATAGTCAAAATGGAAAAATGAATTTTTCCATTTTCCCATGTTGTTGCGAACCCTGTAGATCGTTTTTATTGCCTGGTTCGACCATTTGCTCGCATAGAAGAAGCCGAGATCTGACGGATTTGATTTCACTTGGTAGAACCAAGCGAATTCTTCAGGTGAAGGGGTTTCTAAACCTAGTTTATGGTACAGTATATACAAAACTACCATATATCTATAGGTATTAGGGGTCAATTGAAAAGGGACGACCCCATAGTAATCAATAATCGATTTTATATACGGATGGAGTGGGAGATACACGCCACATTTGAG
Source organism: Parasponia andersonii (assembly GCA_002914805.1). Classification (NCBI taxonomy): domain Eukaryota; kingdom Viridiplantae; phylum Streptophyta; class Magnoliopsida; order Rosales; family Cannabaceae; genus Trema; species Trema andersonii. The sequence continues at coordinate 82,463 of JXTB01000787.1, read as the reverse complement.
GACTGCCTCAGAAAAAGAAGCGAGTCCATGTGGGGGAGTGTGTAGTCAGTTAAATTTCATAGGTTGACGAATGGATATGGCGATCTTATAGCTGCTTGCAATTTTGCTAAGTTTGTTCGATGTGCAGCTCGTCCTTACATTGGTACATGACCAATTCCCTTCTACGTATTGGTAGCCAGATGAAAATGCAGGGGCATCCCTGATATGTCTGGGCCACTGGCCTTGTGGGAGATGGCCTATTCGAGGACTACTCTGTCTGGCCCCTGTTATTTCTATCTCGGGTTCTGGCTCAAGATAGTCTTCAAGGTTAATAGAGCTAACACTCGAGTCAGATTCTCCAGAAAATGCATTCCTTTCCCTAAATTCCTCACTACTAGACATCTGAAAAGAAATACGCAGGGATTCAGGCATCGAGGATTCTCACTATGCCAGCACTTTGGGTATTCATCCTAGGATTGTACTAACAAGCAAGCTCATTCCTAAGAGGTCTACGGATTCGTAAAAAATTGTTCGAGCAGTTCATCAGAAAATAAATATTCGAGCAGTTCGTTGGGAAATAAAATAAGGTATCAGACCCTAGAAATTCTTTTCACAGGTTCGTTTCTGGTTATTATCTAGTAAGTCTACCCTACGGACTGAAAAAGGGGAATAAAAAATAATTCTCATTTCACTTCAGTGTGGGATGAGTTTTTATTCCTAAAGATTGAAATTATTTTTTCAAGAACAGAAGAAATAAGAGAAGAAATGAACTAACCTTTCTTCAGAAGTGGAGGATTTGAGATGGTTTGAACTTCGTCGGAGAAGAAATTGTGATTGTGCGAGCTGAAGGACGGAACAGCGCTTTAGGGTTCTTTGAAGTTTCGATATTTTCTGAGAAGATGGAAACAGTAAAATAAAACAGGAACAGACTGGTTTCTAACATTTATACTCCAAGCACCGTTAAATCATAGCCGTAGATCAAGGAATTTGATTTTTAGATCTGAAGGCCGAAGTTTACGCGGGATTTGATTCTTTCCGAAAAATCAGAATTGTTTAAAATTTGAAAAGATTTGGTTTAAAAACAACGGTTGATATCATTAGACTTCCTCGAATTCTGCTCTTTCTCAGAAAAGGCTACTCGTGTTTCCGTCTGTCAGAAAAAGATACGCGTGATCTTGAGAGATGAGATTTGAAATCTGACGACTTTTCGACTCTTCAAAGATCTCAAGTTTAGGTCATGACATCGTATTTTTAAGATCGCACAGTAAAAGGAAGCTCCATTTTGTCCTAAAGAACTAATGGAGTTGGGGGGCAATTATTGTGCGGTCTAAAATCCTATGTTAGGTCGCATAAGGGTTAAGTTACATGCGACCTCTACCGCTTAGGTTACATGCGACCTCTTCCGCTTAGGTTATATGCGACCTCCTCCGTGTAGTCGTGTGACCTCTTTTGCATAAGTTATGTGCGACCTTCTTTGTATAGTTGTGGGCGACCTCTTTCGAAAGAAAAGGGAAACAAGTCTATGCTTCGTAAAATAGGAAACTTGTAAGGAAAGGGAAACAGGAGTCCTCTATTTATGATCAACCAGTTACCCGTTTTGAGTGGTTATCCAATTATGTTGTTACTTAAATTGTATTACCTGATTGTATAGTTACCTGTTTTCACAATTAGGAACATTGGGTTATCTTCACCTATATAAAAGGGACTCAATGTTCCAGGAGGGGGATGGGAATTGTTTTTCAGTTTTCCAATTTCTAGACTTCGAAATTCCGACTCCCAATTTGAGAGAGATTTCCAGACAGACATTGTAACTTTGAGTACTTGTAATTCTCCATAAAATAGTAAAAAAAAGTGGACGTAAGCTCATATTTTTTGGGGTTGAACCACTATAAAATCCTCTCTCTTTATTTGTTTTGATTAATAACTCAACTCACACAAGTCACATCTCTTAATTTTTTCTAAATTTATTGGTGATAAAACCTCCATCAACAGGAGGCAAGGATCACAATAGTAAAAATTGATCCTGACGTTGCCAAAGAACAAGGACGAGATTTGACGAAGGGACATTATTGACTGTTATAATAGCTTGTTGGCATGGTTTGGTTCCGTCCAAGCAAATCATAGCCAAACAAAAGAGAGTAAAACTGAGCACGCCATAAAGGGTAATTGGTTGTAAAAAGTTCAAGGGAAGCTGGGCAGTGGCGTTGATAGCAACTAAATGAGGAGCATGGTTGTTGGCATTAATAACTATAGGCTGGGGTTGGTCTTCAGCTATAACGAAAAAAAAGGAATAATACTCGTTGGAGTGTAGTTAGGCTCTTGATACGATGAATAATTATTTTAATGTACGTAATGGCTTGTCTCAATGTCAAAGGCAGAATGCCTATGTATATACATGTAAAGATAGAAGCAAAAAAAATATTCTACATCAGATTTTGAATTTTAAATATATATAAAAATAGAAACTGATAATTAACAAATAAAAGAATGAGTCCATGAATATCTCAGTTGTATTATCATAGGAACTGAAGCAAGTATACTTGAATGATGCAATCATGGATGTGAATGTCGATATACTTGCTTCGGTTATGAAAGACTGGATTTAGCCAAAGTTATTGCTGACTTAATATCTATATAAATCTTTGTTGGCTCATTTTGAGGCATGTTAAACTCTTTTAATAACCTTTTTAGCCAGATTGCATGACTAACACATGATATAGTAGCTATATACTCAGCTTCGTATGTTGAAAGGGTGACAATTGGTTGTTTTTTGAATACCCAGGTGAAGGTGGTTTCTTACATGAAAAATACAAAACTAGTTGTGATTTTTTTATCATCAGTATCTTTGGCCCAATCACTATTACTGTAACTAATGAGTTTGTAATCATTAGAAATTGAATAAAACAAGTCAAAATTGATCGTACCTTTTAGGTAACAAAGAATTCTCTTTGCAGCTTTGAAGTAAGCAGTTGTTGGAGTTTCCATATAGCGACTCACTAGTCCAGTTACATAGAGAATGTCGGGCCTTGTATATATCAAGTACTGAAGGCATCCAACAAGGCTCTTGAAGAGTGTTGGATCTAATTTTTCTGCTTCTTCATCTTTAAATAATTTTATTCCGCACTCCACTAGTGTACTTATCGACTTACAATCATCCGTATTGGACTTCTTCAAGATCTCCTCTATGTAGCTTTCTTAAGAGATAAAGATGCCTTCTTCCTTTTGCTTGATTTCTATACCAAGGTAGTACGCCATAAGTCCAATGCCTGTCATTTCAGACTCATGTGCCATTACTCTCTTGAATTTGTCAAACATCTTTAGATTACTTCTAATGAATATGAGATTATCTACGTACAAGCATACAGCCAGAATGTCTCCATCTTTTGTCTTAATATAGAGAGCATGTTCATAAGGGCACTTAATGAATCTATTCTCTTAGAAATATTTGTCAATTTGGTTGTTTCATATTCTTGGTGCTTACTTTAGATCGTAAAGAATTTTCTTCAGATTCAGAACATTATCTTTATGCCCTTTCACTTTATAACCTAATGGTTGTTTGATATAGACTTCTTTTTTAACAACTTTGATGAATCTTTCATTTATTCTGAGCAGCAAAAGAAATAATTAGTCTTATAGTTTCCAATCGTGCAATAAGAGTGATTACCTCGTCGTAGTCAATAAAAATAAACTTCTTGTTTTTATCATCAAGCTTGGTTCTATGTTCGTCTAGCACATGCACATGGGCTATGCTTCTAAAGTCTCTCAAGTGGGAGATCCCAAGTTTCCTTCTGCTCCATGCTTCTTGTGATGTCTTTCCCCACACACTTCTTATTGGAGATCGATTGGACAAGTAAACTGCACATGCAACAGCTTCTGCCCAGAACTCTTTGGATAATCTCTTACTTTTTAGCATGCTTTGAGCTATATTGAGGATGGTCTAGTTCTTCTTTTCTGCCACATGATTCTATTGAGGGGATCTTAGAATGGTTAAAGGAGGTCGAATTTCATTTGCTTTGCAGAATTCTTGAAACTTTTTGAAGTGAATTCTCCTCCTCTATCAGATCTTATGGCTTTGATCTGAATGCCGCTTTCATTCTCTATGGCAGCCTTAAACTTCTTGAAAGCTTCAAAGACTTCTAATTTTTGCTTCTAGAAATAAACCCAAGTCCTTCTTGAGAAATCGTCAATAAAGAGCAAGAAGTAATTGCTCTTACTGAAAGAACTTAGTTCGATAGGACCGCATACGTCTGTATGCACGAGCTTTAGTGGCTTCTGGACTCTTGAATTCGACTTTTTTGGAAAGCTTTTCTTGAATTGCTTCTCAAGTAAGCATCCTTCACAAAGCTGATCAGGATGATTGATGCATGGCAAGCCTCTCACCATTTCTTTCTTGGATAGTAGCTATAGTCCTCCAAAGTTGAGATGCTTGAATCTCAAATGCCATAGCCATGATGAATTCTTATAATATGCTTTGAGACATTTTTCCATATCATTTTGAATGTTCAATAAGAACATTCTATTTCTTGACATAGGTATCTTGGCAATCAAGTTCATATTATTATCTCTTATAAAAAAACTATAATCTTTCAAGTGAATATCATAGCCTTTCTCTAAGAGTTGTCCCAAACTCAAGATATTTATTTTCATTATGGGTATATAATAAACATTTGAAATAAATTGATGCGCCTTATTTTTCAAGCAGATAAGAATTTTACCTTTTCCTTTCACTGCTACTTTTGAATCATTACCAAAAGAAACATTCTCACGGATTGATTCATCAAGCTTAATGAATATTGATCAACGTCCACATATATGATTGCTAGTACTGGTATCAAGATACAATGTGTTGTCTTGTCCTCCGTTGTTGTCATTATATGCTAGTTATACAACGCCATTTTTTTCTCTTTTCTCTTCAACGTAATTGACTTTCTCTTCAATTCTGCTATTGGGTACTCTACACTCTCTAGCATAATGGCTAAACTTGTGACAATTGAAATATTCAACTTGAGACTTCTCAGGCCTTGAGTTTATTCAACCTCTACCACGACCTCTTGCAGAGCTTTTTCCTCTTTCGAAATTGTTGATATGATAATTGTGGTTATTATTGGAATTCTAACTTTGTCCATGACCTCAACTTGTACTATGTTCTTGTCCTCATGCTTATCCTCTACCACGACCACGTTGACTTCTTTCACTACATTGGCTATCTTTTTTCTCTATAAGTTGTATCTTGAGAAGTTGCTCCTTAAAAATGGGCTTCTTCTTTTTCTTTTCCTCTTGAGTTTATAAAGACTCTATGAGTTGTTCTATCGTCATGGCTCTCAAATCTTTAGTTTATTCGATGATAGTAATAATATTCTCGAATTTTGGATCTAATGATTGAAGAAATAGTAACATTTTAAAGTTTCTCACCATCTCGCTTCATTTGATTTGAAATGACTAAAACTCTTAAAAAAGTAGTCAGAAACTGACTCAATCTCCGTTATGTGTAGTAAATCAAACTCTTCTCTTAGAATTTAAAGATGGACCTTTTTAACCTTTTCTTCTCCCTTATATAAAATTTGAAGTTTCTTCCATACTTCCTTAGCGGAGGTTGCACTTGAGATTTTCTCAAACCCGTCATCATCTAAGACCTGGTAGATGAGGAATAGAGCTTTTTTATCTCTCTTTTTTGAATCTTTTAAACTATCCTTTTGTATTGTGGATAGTGTTGCCTCATCTCTTGGCTCTTCATAGTCTCTCTCTACTATTTCCCAAACATCATTTGCTCAAAGGAGGACTTTAATTTTGATAGTTTAATTATCAAAGTTACTGCCTTGAAGTGGTATAACTTGAAGAGATGCTAAACTGACAGTAGCCATAACTCTTAACAGAGTAAGCCTTTGAAAATTTTGACTATATAGATAAAACTAGAACATTGAAAAATTTTAAGATTAACTTGCATATCGACTTGGTTAAAGTCAATGGTCAAAGTCAACACTCGGTCAACGGTCAACATTGGTCAACAGTTAACGGCTCCAACGGCATAGTCAACGATGTGGTCCAATGGCTCTGACGGCTTAGTCAATGGCTCAAACAGCTCTGATTCGGCTTAACTCGTGAGTTGACATAGTTATTGTAGTAAACTTCCAACAACTCGTTCAAACTCATTTAGACCAATTTTTGTGACAGTATTTTCGTCTCATTAAGCTTTTCGATTTGATATATAATAATAGTACATTTGGAATAAATATATAATACTCTCATTCTCAATAATTCTTTTCTGATGTGGAAGATCAATCAAAGTTTTAACTACAGAGCATACTTAGAATTTCATGAGAACTCAGAACCTCGCTCTGGTACCACTTTGTTGGAAATAAAACAAGCTTTGTTATTCACTCAAATATTTTTACAAGAGAAAATTCTCAACTTCACTCATCAAGCTTACTCACTCATTAGAAGTAATGTTTTTTTCTCTCTTCTTTTCACTCTTAGAAGCTTTGCTTCTTACTTGATGATTAGAACTCAAGTAGGGAGGGGTATTTATATTACACGAGAAACAATGAGAACTACACAAATAAATAATTATAAAAATTCTTAAACCACACATATTTTCTTCTACACATTTCTAATAATACTCTAAGTAATCAAATAAATCACATGCAAAAAAACTAATATCTAGTTAACACTAGAAGATTCCAGGTGGAAGGCTTCTTTACTTAACTAAAATAATTACTGAAATATTATTTTTTATAAAGTTGGTAAAAACAGTAAAAGTAGTGAAAATCTTACCATATGTGAACTAATAGCCGAGACCGATGGTGATGACAAGACAAATCCAATAGTACTATCGGTGTAGCAAAAGGAGATCTAGTGAAGCTTCGGTGGTCGAAAAATTTCGCAATAGCCGATTACCATATTGCAGTGACGAAATCCAGCACGACTTGACGGCGTGGCTTCGTCGGAGGGAGGCGATCCTAGCGGGCCATTGCGTCAGTTAGTCGGAGGCACGGTGGCACGAGACGAGCTCTTACGAAAATCTGGTCTAGCTTTTGAGGACCATGTGTGAAGAAGAAGAAGAAATGGGAGAGTATATATGCAAAAATTGATAACTATAGCACCATATTATTAAATTTAGGTATTTTATTTATTTTATTCCGAAAATATTTATTTACAAGTCCGCCATTCAATTTTGAAAAGGGAAAAAGAAAAGAAATAGAGAGAATTGATAATTTATGTGTATTAAGCCCTTTTAAATCGGCTTAATCTAATTGTTTTCATTGTTTGCCAGAGTGTATTCATTTATTTTGTCTAATATTAATGTTTTCTAAGAGTTGTTGACATCAAGCTGTACCAGAAATGAATAAGAAATTTCTTATCATTAAAGTAAATGTCGTGAGTAACAGAAATGATTCCTTATCAATTAGAATGCCGTAGATTTCGTAAATTTCATGAACTTTTGTTAAGAGAACTAATTCTGCAACAAATTAGTTAGACATGCATATAAATTATACTAGTATACTATAGTATAAAGCTTGGTAAATAATTTTCTATTGCTAAACAATATAAGAATGTATGTCTCTGTTAGGGTTTCTTGTTGAGCAATTTGGAATATTCTGTAATTACCAGAAGCCAGCATGTTTCCGCACCGGACATATCACCGATAAAAAGCTCATGAATTTTCCAAAATAAAAGAAAATATAATCTAAAAATTGTATCACGTATTTTGATTATTATCAATATTGATCTGCAAATTTGAAATCTGTTATAAATTTATATCATAACACCAATTTAAAGCAGTTAATTTATTAAGATACTGTTTAAAAAATTGAAAATAAACTATATAAAAACTGATTTATGAATGAGTATTAAATTATCTTAGTAAATTAACTGTTCTAAATTGGTATTATTGCATAAATTTGTAACAAATATTAAATTTAAGGATCAATATTGATAATAACTAAAATACAAAATATAAACTGAACAAAGTATCAAAATATAATATATAGAAAAATATTATCCCTTCTAAGTGATAAGAATAAGAATGCATACATTGAAAGAATAAAGATAGAGAAAGTCATAAAAAGCAAAAATAACAATAAAGAATAAGGAGAGAGAATATGATTAAAAAAAGAATAAATAGTAAATAATGAGATGAAAAGATGAGAGATAAAATGACGAGAGAGAATGAGAAGAGAGAAAATAATGAAAGATAATTAAGAGAGATATAATAACGAGAGAGAAAATAAGAAGAAAAAATTACGAGAGAATGTGCATTTGAATGTCACGTGAAAGGAGGATTTTTTTTTAAATAAAAAACTTAAAAAAACACTTTGAAAATAATATTTTGTTGTTCTTTGAATTTTTTAATTTATTTAATTTTATTTTTAAAAATTATTTTTGGCTATTTTGTTTAATTTTATTTTTAAAATATGTTTTCGGAGAATAATGCCAAATACTTGTTCTGAGAAAATAATATTATATTTCTAAAATTAAAAAACAGTTTTTTAGTCGGCAAACTCCTCCTAAGTGATTTTCAATGCTATATTTGTACTTTATTTTGTTTATAGAAAGTCCGCTTCGGGATTTCACCGCTGATCCCTCTCTTATTCGCAGTTTGGTCCGTATTCATTTAAACTAACACCCATTGATGCTGTTAAAATTATAGCCACGTTATGACTAGAAACGACTACAATGGCACCCTTCGGATTGACAAAAAAAGGGAAAAAAAAAAGAAATCAATAAAAATTTCACCATTTATTGTATTGTTGTTTTAATTTGCAGAATTAATTGTAATTTTAAAATAATAGGTGATTGTTATTCTATTGGAAAACTCTGTCGCTAAATACCAAAATCATTTTCCAAAGGACTTCTTGCCAATGGAAGAATCATTGGAAAATCGCCAGAAAGAATCGAGGAAAGCGAAGCTGGAAAAAAAAGTTGAAATCAATAAAAATTTCACCATTTATTATATTGTTGTTTAATTTTCAGAATTAATTGCGATTTTATAATAATTATTGATTGTTATTCCATGAGAAAATTCTGTCGCCAAACTCTATTCGAAGAAATATTTTCCAAAAAACTCTTGTTAAAGGAATTGGAAAATCAAATCTCAAAAGAAAAAAAAAATTACACTCATATTTCCTGATTATATCAAAATTATTCGGCTACTAATAGTGGCGGAGGCAGAAATTTTGTTGAGAGAGGCAAAACTACAAACGCATAGAATATATTCTTTTTCCTCTTTTCTTCTTAAATTTTTCTAATTTTTTAACTTTATGTTTTTTTTCCTCCTTATGAATGAGTTTAGCTAAATTTAGTTTAGTTTTTAAAATTAATTTAGGTTCAAAACAATTTGAAGAGTTAGAAAATAAAATACTTTATTTACTCAAACATAAAAATTAAACTTTTTTTACCATATATTAAAATGCAAGAGTCTGATTAAAACTTTAATTACTTAGTATGTTATGACCGGAAATCTAAGACTGTGATTTTTAGTATATTTAAGTGAAAATAATAATAAATAGTAATTTTTCAAAATTCCAAAAAATCAAGTACTTAAAATCTTTGATTTTAGCCTTCAAAAGTAAGCAAATCTCACAATCAGAAACTTTTCATTTGTTTTAAATTTTCGAGGAAAATCTTTTATTTAAAGTTTATAGAAAATTCTAATTATTAATTTAGAAATATTTGTAAATTTATAAACTTTAGTAAAATAAGTCAGATTAAAACCTTAGGTTCAATATTCAAATAATTTACATAAAATTATTTGTATTTCTAAATACTCAGTATAATAGCAAAATTATCATCATACATCTATATATTAAATACACTACAATTAGTTAAATAAATTTGACATAAAAAAGAAATGATGGTATAGAACAGGAATCAACTAATGAACATATAGGAGACGATATACATAAGCCAAACAAGCTTGTCAAACTACTAAGACAATTACCTCAAAATAAATCAATACCTGAAAATGAGAAGAAATAGGAGAGGGTGAGCACGTGATTGCCCGATAGAGATTCAATTACAAGTTTTTATATATAAGAAATATACTCACTTTGAATGTCCTGCATGATTAGTATTCTATTTAAAACAGTTCATAAAACCCAATTGGAAATTATAGTCCAATAATTCAAACATTCCAAACTATTGTATAATATCTATCAAAACCAGTACATATCTATTCAAGCCAATATATAACTATGTACGCAATTATGATATTCGAAGTGTTCTAGTGGATCATTCATAAGTCTAAACCACCTAAAGAGGCATCTAAGTCTGTGCACCTTATGTGGGGTATCGTAAGTCTGACGGTCATGTAAGTGTTTGAATATATGCAAATGCTATGTGAGTAACAAAATAAAGATATGCACCATTTCCACAAAATCACAAAATAACCGTGCAGTATTCTTTAATCAAACTTCATTTAGTTCTCAAAACTAAGTTCTCAAACCATTTTGGATTTTCTAAAAAATTTGGCATTATAACGGTCATTTTTTTTCAAAATCTAAAAATTCAATTTCCTACAGAAAATAGTTTAAAACAGTATATATGACACGCTAATCAGTGTGACATGCCTCGCAGACAGTTTATATATCAAATCAGGTCAAAAATATATATAAACACAATTTTTATAAATAATTTTACGAAATTCTATATTTATCACTAATATGTAAATTTATAAATTAAACTAATTTTAGAATCAAGTAATCGAATTCCTACCTCAATCAAATATCAAAATAGAATTACGAGACTACAGAGAAAGTTTGGTGTCGTCTGGAGAGTCGGGCATCGTTTTCGAACTCTTGATTGATAGGTTTGAATTGTTGTTTTTCCAACGGGGTTTCGAATTGAGAAATAGACATCTCCACTGAATTACTAGCACCTAAATTAGCTAGGTTAGACATATAAATTGATCAATTCGGGCTCGAGCCAAACTTGCGCTTCATTGGCCGTAAAATCTCACTTAGAAACTTCTGGTGATAGCGTGACGTGATTTGGCTGAAAAATGGGTCATCGAAGGTAGCTGTGCGTCGGGCACAGTGAAGAAGAAGATGACATCGAGGAGAGAGAAAGGAAATAGATGTATACATATATTTGTTTTTGTTTTATTGGGTAAAAGTACAAAACTACCCTTCTAAAAATTGGGTTTTTACGAAGAATGATATAAATTGAATTTTTTAAAAATACGTGTAGATTTTATAAATTTAAAAATTTAGTGGGAGTAAATAAGGACATTGAATGGAGGCAAATAAAAATAAGGACATAACTGAATTTTTCTAAAATAAAAACACATGTACAAAAGTAAAAATAAAAAGTTCCGGGCGCAGTTGCCTCCATCCTTATTGGCTTCGACGGTGACTACTATTAACTAACATTAATAAAGTATGTAACACGTTAACACTCCTAAAACTGAAAAATTGTACAAGAACCTCATTTAATAGTCATTTTGACTGTGATTTTACTTTCCACTTGTAGAGTTTTATTTAATTATAATTTGTTCATATTTAAACTACAATTAATTGTTCAAATTTAAGGAATAATTAGTTAAATAGTGAAAATTATATTGATTTTTTTAGATAACCAAATTATTTTGATTTTTCACTTTTCTTTAGTCGGGGTACTGTTGGTATTTTTATTTTTGGTCTATTGTAATTTTGAGAAAAATAAAAAGTTGTCAAGGTAATTCCCCAAAGAAAAAAATGTATAGGGACCAATTCTAAAGAGGTGAAATATTAAGGACCCCTAAAAGGTCTTCTCTAATTGGGAAAGGCAAAAGAACTAATAAATGCAAACAAAACAAAAAGTCATTGTTGGGACTGTTTTTTCAACTGTTTACGTGTTTTTGTCGTTTTCAGGTATACTCCGTTTTAAACACTATATACATGCGCTATGTTGTCATTTGTAAGACACTCATGTTTACGTGTTTTTGTAGTTTTCAGGTATATTTCGTCTTAAAAACTGTATATGTGTGCTGTTGGTTGGTTTTCACTCATAAGACACTCTCCGATAACTTAAATTACTAAAAATAATACACACAAAAGAGACAATAAGATCAAAGGCAAATCATAGTATTTATAGAGGGGGAAAACTAAGGTTTCATGCCCTCTCCATACAAACACTTGCCTCCCTTCATACATTTGTCCTTGCATAAAATTGAGGGACAACTTCCCTTACAAATGGTATCGGTGCTTCCTGCAGCTTTTAGTCACTAAGCCGCTATCATTACCGCGGGACCATTGGCACTCGATTTCATTTTGATATTCATACCTGATATATTTTTGGATTATTGTCATGTATAATCTCGTCACATGATAATAATTCAGTGTCCTATTCTGACTTAAACTATCGTATACTTTGAGTTAAGGTAATCAGTTTGATACGTCAGATCTCAACTTTAATCCCTATATTTTAAGAAATGACCCAAGATAATCAATGAGATCTGCTGGGTCTTACTGACCCAAAATATTTTAGAGAGTTAACGAGATCTAGTTAACACCGGTGATTGAGGAGTCTGAAGAGACTTATATGATTGTCACGTGTCGCTACGAGAGACCTAATAACTGTTCCTAATGACACGAATGATATTACTGTTAGAAAAATTATTGATTGCAGTTAATTATTTCTTCTTAATTAACCACTTAACCGCTATATTAAATCTTTCATTAGTGCCACGCATCACTCAGTGAATGGACGGAAATATCGGACCCACAGTTATTTATCCTAATGTCCAAAAAAAGTTGAGAATGAATACACCAAAAAGTATGTTAGGGATCGGAGCTATATATTTACTGAAATATATAGATATACACCATAAAGGGGGGAAATAATATCGAATGAATGAACGAAAAGCGATAGAGGCATTACACCACACAAGCATAAACAGGACAACTCTCATTGACTTATTTCATATCTTGAATATTGAAATACAACTTTTCCTCGTAATTGTGATAAAAACAATAGGATAATCACACACAATAATATCCTAAACTAAAAACAAATTAATTAGAATACCGAAAGAGTGAAAATATAGAATGCAGGTTGTATAATAAGATTGGTCAGCAGATAACATAATAAAAAAAAGATCTTCTAGGTTGTCTTCTTTCTTGGCAAGTAGTTTTCTTCAAGGGAGATGTATCTTTGACTTGAATTCTTTGTAAATGCCTTGTTTTGTATTATTGTATGTGATTGGCATATTAATAATCAACGGGAAAGGGAAAGAATGCTATTTACATATATATTTTAATTGTTCAACCTCCGTGGCTCGTCATATATATGTATATATACGTATATGTATTATACGGCGGTGTTACAACCAATCAGGATCATATAAGTCAAGTCAAGTCTCAATATATATTGGTTATAATTTTTATATATATATATATAGTATAAATACCTCTTGAGAAAAATTTAGATTTATAAAAAGATCATATAAGTCAGATATATTTAAAACCAGAAAAAAAAAGTGAGATAAAACAGGAATTTCAATCCACAGGCCTGCATTAAAATGGGAAAGTCTAGCCTAATTATTGGACTGTGAAAACATGTAAAGCTAACGATTAAACAAAAAACATACAAATTAAAGTTTGTGAAATTGTTGATGATATTTCATAAACTTGAGATATGTTACGATTAACTAATGCATGCTGATTACATCAACTCTACCACTATATATAACATGATCACAAAGAGGAAGAGTTTCTCAACTTTCTACAATTTGGTGGCATTAAAACAAACACAAACAAACAGTTATACGTTTTCAGCGACCAGCATCAATGCTAGTACTTATGAAAGGATCGCCGGAGCTGACCGACGGCGAAGGGACATGATAAATAGGAACAGGCATGCTTGAAGGAAGATTAGGCCACGTGGCCTCAAAGTTGAGAACCTGAATGGCTTGCTTGATGGATGGCCTTAGGCTCCGATCTGGGTGAGCACACCACAATCCAACCATCATCAAACACTCCACTTGTTTTTGATCGTAATCCATTCCCATTTTCTCGTCTACAGCCGATATGAGATTTCTTTTCCCGTAAAGATTCCAAACCCATTCAACCAAATTACCCACATCAACATCCTTTTCAATAGGATTCACCGCCTTCCTTCCCGTGGCGATTTCTAAGGCCACCACCCCGAAGCTATAGACATCAGACTCTTTACTAGCTCTCCCTGTGCTTATATATTCGGGAGCTAAGTAACCTAATGTCCCAACCAACCCAGTTGTTTGGGGACCAAGCTCATGGTCCATTAGTCGAGCTAGCCCGAAATCGCCAAGCTTGACCTTGAAGTTGGAATCCAGCATCACGTTGCTTGATTTGATATCTCGGTGAACCACACAACGCTCCCATTCTTCATGAAGATATAGCAAAGCCGAGGCTAATCCGAGAGAAATCTTGTATCTCAAGGCCCAAGTTAAAGGATTCCTCCTGCCAAAGAGGTGAGAATCGAGGCTTCCATTCGGCATAAACTCGTAAACAAGAAGAAACTCATTTCTATCATGACACCATCCAATGAGTTGCACCAAATTCTTGTGCCTCAATTGACTGATGATCTTTACTTCCGTTATGTACTCTTTTTTCCCTTGCCTAGACCCTCTTGAAATTTTCTTCACGGCAACTAAGGTATCTAAATCGGGCAAATAGCCTCTATAAACAGCGCCAAAGCCTCCCTCGCCTAATTTCCTTTCGATCGAGAAGTTGTTGGTTGCTGAAGCGAGATCGTTGTACGAAAACCTTCTTGGCCCCGCTCCTCTTTCAAGGTCATCGTTGTTTATCGACACTAAATTCTTTGTGTTTTCTTCTTTCTCCTTTTTCTTCTGCCTCAATCTCCAATATAATAGAAGTGATACAGTCAAAGCAGCTATCAAAACACCACCTGAAACTGTTAGTCCCACAATTAGTATCACCCTTTTCGCGTTTCCTCCTTCGGCTTCTTTAATATCCAAAGTTGAACTAAATTCCCACGAATTAAGAACAGTCCTCTCTCCATAGATTCCTGTGGCTGCTGAGAATCCAACCATTACCCATTGAGGCAAAACTTGCTTCAAATCAACTTGGTAAGAGAGACTAGTATTCTCTTTTGAACTTGAGGTGTTCTGATAACTCCATTGGACGCTCAAATTCTTCGTCGAAGAGCTGTAGGAAATCCAAACATCCGCGTTATCCCCACTATGCAAACTAGCATTCCAACGCGTGGAAACCGCAGAGAAAATCGAGTTGTTGTTGATTCCAACATGTTCAAACGGAGGATCCCATTCGGGGTTCGAGAAAGAATCGAACTCAACCATAACAATTTGATTCCGCGAGGAATCGCTTGTTGTAGTGTTGAAAAGGCCTAAGAATCCGCCAGCTGAATTTGGTGGGATTTGGAATCCAACAGGGGCAAGGAAAAACACAAGTCCATGGCCATATTGTGAGCCTGTAGTAGTTATGGAGAAGGAGAAGTGAGTTGTGAAATCGGCCACCTTTTCTTGGTCGCTAGAGTCCCATAGCGGCACTTTCTCGGCATAAGTGGCCCAACCAACTCGGCAGGCATAGTTATATTTGTTGATTAGCTCAACGGCTCCAACTGAAGGTATGGCATCACCTTGGTAGATTATATTTGGATCAATTGGATCAAAGCGAGACATTTGGAAGTTAATTGAATGAGTGGAAGGAAGAAGGAATATGAATAAGATCAAGAGGACTAAGGTTATTTGGAAGAAGGTGACCATGGCTAGAGGAAAGGAAAAAGGTTGATCAGTTATTAATTCAAGAGAAACTTTAGAGTTTGGTACTGGTTCATTTAGTTATGAGGTTATATATAAAGAATACCATACGTATTCTCTAGATATACAATACTCTCTCAAATGTTCGTGGTGATCAAGTTCAACTCTTAGATTTTCAATAATTACTTATTCATGCAAGAAAGTTCATTGAAAATAATCTTAACACCGGATTATAAGTAGCGTTGAGTCAACGCTTCGAAAATGGTACATAAAATGGTTGAATATTTTATTTTTCTTGGGAATAAAATATTAACTATTCTGATAATGAGTAATATTTATTTATTTATTTATTTATTTATTTATTTTGGAAGAAAGAAGAGTAATATTTATTTTTGTTGCTTTCATACTGAATTCATTGACAAAACAGAAGCTGTCATATGCTGGAAAGACTAGAATTATGATAATACGTCCTAACTCAATATTACGCATCGAGTTTATTATTAATAGAGTCGTGACATGTCAAACTCGAGAAAGTTAACATAAATCACTAAGAAAAAACGAGAAATTTTAAATTAAAAACAGATAATCCCGTTTTGTTAAATAGAGTTGACCTGAATTATGCATTTGTTGCGTATAACGGAATAATTCGATAAGTTCTAATTTCTTGTAAAATAAAAGAAGCATTCTTCATCAGGTGAAGTTCCAATAATTGTATTATATAGGCTATAGTTATTATCTTAATGTTTTTTTAAGAAAGGCTTAGGTGCAACATAAATTATAAACATAATAATCAAGATTGATTATCCACCAATGTTCAAATTTCATTATATATACGTGTATATATATATATATAGGGCACCAAGTATTTTTTTTTTACCTATTTATAGGTATCAATTTGGCCAATGAAAATTTAGCATGTACATTTTTTTATTATAAAATATAAGAGAAAGAAAGAGCATTAATAATACACGTCTTTTCAAGTACTACATTATAACCATAGCCATGGTAATCTAATGGCTTAAAAAAAAATACTTATCCATAGATTAAAAAAAAATACCTATTAGATTGACAACCATATATATATATATATATATAAATGTTTGCCTATCTAATATTTCACATAATCGATGATGCCACGTGCAATTCTGTAGTAATTGGGCCATTAACATCTGGCCCAGAATGTCGATATTACAAAATTTCCCTTAATAAAAGTCAATTTATGTCATTTTATAGCAGAAAATGGCAATCATATTCTAGAATATTTTGATTCACTTGTCTATAGTTCATATATGCTAACTTTCTGCTCTCATTCGAAGACCATATGACAACATCTATTAATTCTTGGATTGATATTATATAATCGACCACTTCTATGGACAATTTATTTTGCACTAATAGCTAGGGAAGACCAATTATTGATCTAATTATATATTATGCGATCGACGTCCACGGTCTCAAACTATCACCAGAACCAACCAACTTCACCGGTCTAGTTCATTAGTAAAATTTATAAAGAATAAAGATATACAAGAGAATGTTTTATTGGCTTAGCCAATACTTCATTGATAGGATAATTATTTATACATGTTACATGGACATAAAAACAGGAAGAGATAAATGCAAAAGATTACAAATTATCCTAGATATATTATCTAGGTAAAAGAATGAAATGATAGAAATGAAATTTTAAAGATCAAATCTAACTAAAAGTAGGAAATACAACTATACAGAATTCAAGTGTTTGCTAGGAGTAAATCGTAGGAGAATCCTTATCAACATTAACCCAGCTCCAACTATGTGATATAAAATAGTTTTTTGGACCATATTATGCCTATCAACCCGAGCTAAAAGAAAAGGCTCGAGCCATTTTGCTATTGTCGGAAAGGATTAAGTAGTCAAAAACCACTTTATTAGAAATTGATATGAGTAGAACAAACGATAAAAAACCAGATATTTTTTTTTTAACAAGAAAAACGGGTGTCTCTAAGAGAAATAAAAAAGGGTTATTATGAATAATGAATTGGATACAATCAGTGGCATTGGTATATTACTTTTTCGAAAAAGAAATAGAAAAACGATTGTAAAGTGCTAGGCCGAATAAGCATTGATGTCTGTAGTCATGCCTTAAGGAACCACTGGGCCATTAAACCAAGTCGTGCCTTAAGGAACCACTGGGCCATTAAACCAAGCCCAATATACCTGACCTGACCGGTATCCGTAGCTTGTGCTTTTTTCTTTTTTTTTTTTTCTTTTTTTAAAGAGTAAGACTTAATTAATGACCTCTACTTATTACAAATTTTAAAAAAATACCTAATATACTACTCATTCTTCACTCCACTCTATTAGGAATAATAATTTTTTAGGGTCAAAGTTCAAAAAAATTTGAAAAATCTCAGATTAAAAAATTACCACTTAAAAAGTATTCAGACAAATATCACTTTTTATTAATTGGTGAGATACTGGAGATTATCTGTCAAATTACTTGAAGTAACTTGCTTGGTTACTTCAAATTACTAGATTGGTTATCCAAAGTAACCCAATTGGTTACCTTGATAATCACTGAAAAATGGCAATTTTGAAAAGAACGTGTTATTTTTCTAAATATTTATTAAAAGTGATATTTTTCAAACACTTTCTAAAAGTGATATTTTTCTAAATAAATTTGGGATATTCCAAAAATCTAGAATTTTTCAATTTTTAACCAGGCTTGGATTTCTATAAAAAAAGTTAACGGGAAATTAAGCCTAATACATCATATTTAGAAAACAATTTGAAAAATACAAGTTGTGTTTTTTTAGATCCTGTACAGGTTTTTTAGGAAAAATATCATTTTAAAAAAATATATATTTAGAAAAATGCCATGTTTTAAAATAGTAAATAATAATTGATAACTAGTTTTCAAACACTGGTAACTAGTAACCAAATGTATTTATAAGTGGTATATAACTGGTGAGTGATAACCAGCACTTTTCTAAAAGCCTTTTAAAAAATTATATTATTCTAATAAAAAGGGGATGAAAATTGGGTGACGTCCATAATTTTGTAATTCTTTTAGGTTTTTATAAGTGAAAGCGTTGACAACCCAAAAGCTAATGTCATCTTAAGCCTCTACACTCAATGATAGTAAGTAAGGATGAACATCGATCGGGTTGCACATTGAATGATGGTAAGTATGTATGAGTACTGATAGGATTGGGCCGGATACATATATTTTCTAACTAGCCCAATAAAATTTTGGGTTGTTAGGTTGTAACCTAGAACCTGCCCAATTGTAGGAATATGACTCTGAAACCCGAACAGTAAAGTCAAATTAACCAGCCAAATTATTATTGTTTTAAATTTCTTAGTAAAACCCTATAATCATAATCCTATTAGACTTAAAAGCAAACTAATATCTAGTCGTTATCTTAATACTCATTTAATCCTTCTAAATCAAATATGATGAATATGAGTTATATGTCATGTTAAAAGATCGGTTTTGCGAAAGCGACAACACACAGCTAAAATATGAGTTGAGTAAAGTTGAAAAAAATAAGGCATACAAAAGATTTAACGTGGTTCCTCCAATTTAAGTTATGTCTACAGAATAGGCTATGAAGAATTCTACTATGAAAAAGAGATTATAAATCACTTCTCTCTAACTACAAGGAGAGAATAATAAAACCTTTCATTCTTGAATTAGGAGAAAACACTCGCTCCAAATAATTTAGGACAAAAAAAAGTGGGATACTAAAAGGAATTTCTAGGCTTGAATTCTCTCTTAGAAATGAAGAGGATTTAGAATAGGATGAAAAAAAAAGTGATAAAGTACTCTATATTTATAGAACTTGAAAGAAGGTATGAACATCACCTTTTACTATTTCTATTATGACTGCTCTTTCTACTATTACTGTTGTGGTTACCCTTTTTATTATTGCTATTGCAGGTGTCCTTTTCACTGTTTTTATTGCAGCTGACCCTTTTATTGTTCCTACTATGGCTGGTTGGTGAGCTGCAATTATTGATTTGCTCAACATTCTCCCACATAAAGGCTTGATTTTAATTATGTCTTCATACTTGAGAAATTTCTCTTTTCTTCGCTTGTCAATTCTTCATATTGCTTATGTATATGCTAGGCCATACGAGGATCTACACTATTGGAACTTATCAGTATTGATTAGTTTGGTTAAAGTATCTGCTAGGTTCTCCTTAGTATATATCTTCAACATGTCTACATATCCATCTTCTACTGCTTCTCGAACAAAATGATATTGAACACCTATGTATTTTATCCTTAAATGAAAGGCTGGATTCCTTGTAATGTGTAAGGTACTCTAACTATCATAAAATAGAGGAATTTTTTCTTGTTTGTGCCCGAGCTCCTTTAATATCCTTTTAACTCAAGTAGCCTCTTTACAAGGTTGTATAGCCACAATGTATTCTGCTTATATTGTAGATAAAGCCACAATAGTTTGCAGTTTCAAAAGCCAGCTTATAGCTCATTCTACAAGAGTAAACACATAACTTATAGTAGATCTTCGTTTGTCAAGATCACCCATAAAATCTGAATCAATATATTCTCTGATAATAAATTATGATATTCTACAACATAATGCAGCATCTGAGGTTCCTTTAATGTACATCAAATTCCTCTTCACAATATCTACTCTCTACTAGGATTCGCCATATACCAACTAACTGCTCCCACTACTTGTGCAATGTCTAGTCTTGTGAATATCATAACAAATATTAGGCTTCTCATTGCTGATACATATGGTACTCGAGACATCTCCATCCTTTTTGTTTCATTGCTAAGACATATTCTGGAAGATAACTTGAAGTTAATAGGAAGTGGGATAAAGATTAGCTTTCAATCTTTTATATTGAAGCGACTCAAGATTTTGTTCAAATAAGTCTTCTGAGAAAACCAAATCTTTTTGTTACTTCTGTCTTAGTGAATTTGTATCCCTAGAATCTTGTTTATTAGTCTCAAGCCTTTCCTATCAAATTCCCTATTCAATTGTGTCTTCAATTTTTGGACTCTACTTTTGTTGGGGCCCATTCCAAACATGTTGTCCACATACAACAATAAGCTAATGAAATCATTATCTTCATCAAACCTCCTAAAGTATGTGCGGTGGTTTGAATTGAGTCTGTTATATCCAAGGCTTATAATGAAGGAATCAGATCTCTTATACCAATACGTCGATACTTGTTTGAGACCGTATAGAGATTTATTCAATTTGTAAACAAAGTTCTCCTTGCCTGTTTCAGCAAAATCTTCTGGTTAGAGATTTCACATCTCTTCTTCAAGTTCTCCATAAAGAAAAGTAATTTTCACATCTAGCTGCTCTAGATGTAGGTCAAACATAGCACATATCGCCAAAACCATTCTAACCGTTATCAGTCAAATCAAGGTGAAAATATCTCATTAAAATTAATACCTTCTTTCCGAGTATATCCATTTACTACCAATCTCACACGATACTACTCCACTTGATCATTGTTGTCACGCTTAATCTTGTACACTCATTTGTTGCCAATAGCCTTCCTTCCTTGTGGTAGCAAGATAAAATCTCATGCCTTGTTCTTGTGAAGGGCTTCAATCTCCTTTTGCATTACTATCATCCATAGAGATACATCCGGGCTTTTGGTAGCCTCATGGAAAGTTGTTGGCTCTCTATCCTCTGTTAGAAGACAGTATACAATATTGCTCTCGGTGACATAATCTGAGTGCTATGCCAGTAGTCTTCTCTCACAAGTTGACCTAGAATTTCAGAAGAATCTGAATCTTTAGCATTCTATTCTACCTGAACTATAGTAGTTCCTGGTTTGCTATCATCTCCCTTCTTTTGTAGTTTATTTTCTATAAATATCATATCTCTGCCGATGAAAACATTATAGGTAATGTAATCTCATAGGCAATATCCCTTGACTCCATCAGCATATCTCAAGAATATACACCTTCTGGACTTTGAATTTAATTTTGTGATTTCTTGAGCATTGTACATCACTTATACTAGACTTCTAAATATATATAAGCGAGAATAATTAGTTAGCTTACCAATCTATATCTCCATCGGTATCTTTAGATCAATCACAATTGATGGAGACCTATTAATCATATAACAGGTAGTTTTGACTGCTTCTGCCCAGAATTCCTTGGGTAGACCTGCAACTCTCAACATTGCTCTTGTTCTTTCCAACAAGGTTCTGTTCATCCGTTCTGCCACTCCACTTTATTAAGGAGTGTACACTATTGTGAACTACCTCTTGATACCTTCTTATTGATAGAAGTTGTCAAATTCATCGCTTGTATATTCTCCTCCATTGTCCATCCTCAAACACTTGATCTTCTCTCCAGATTCAAGCTCTATCTACACTTTGAATATTTTGAAGACTGAAAAACACATCCGCCTTCTTCTTGATAGGATACACCCAACATCTCCTAGGGATATCACCTATGCTTGCCAAACATCAGAGTGAGCCAAGTCTAGAACTTTGTAACCAAAGTTATCTAATTATCTCAAAGACAAAAGATTCTTCTTTAGGTCTTTGATTCTTCTTTAGGTCTTTCATATGTCGTACCTCTTGAATGGTACAAATAGTGCCATCATACATCTTCATCTTAATAGTATCAATTCCAGCAATCTCTAAGGTATGATCTTTATCCATAAACGTTATCCATGAATACAGATCTTCCAGAGATAGGTTTATATGTGTGAAACTACTCTCTGTGAGAAGTCATGTGCCATGTTGCTCCCGAGTCCACTAACCAAACATCAGTAAGCTGCTGACTTTCCTTATAAATTATTGCTGCTTCGCTATAGAGTATTTCTCTATTATCTGAAGTACTTGCCATGTTCTCTTGAGTATTTGATGACTCAAGGTCCTTCTCTTTGAAATTTCTATTCTTCTTAAGTTGCCAACGTTTTCTTTTGATGTGCCCTTTCTTGTCACAGAGATAGCATTTAACATTCTTCTTACTTCTTGACTTTGATCTACCATGACTCTGACTCTCACTGAGGCCACGTTCCATTGATCTCCCTCTTATTGTCAAAACCTTTACTTGCCATGAACTTGCCGATCTATTTTCCTTGTTCTTATGCCGATTTTCTTCTTCAAGGACAATAACTATAAGGTCGTTGAAAACTAGAGTTGCAGCATTACTAGTGACATTAGTAATAAGCTAATCATATGAATCAGGTAGACTTTGAAGTAAGATTTCTACACATTTATTATCCTCTATTTTATTCGCCATTGTTGTAAGGGTGTTGATGTAGTCGGTCACTACTGTTGATTCTGTTATTCGAAGGGTGTAAAGCCTTTTCTTTAAGAAAATTTTATTGTGTAATAACTTAGCCTGATATAGCTTTGTCAGTGTATTCCATATCTCTTTGGTTGATTTCTTCTCTTTAATGCTCGATAGGTTTCCATCTGATAGCATCAGATATAAGTTAGCGATAGCATTACCATCCCTCTCGTCCCACTTTTTATCATCAATAATCTCAGTAGATCTTTCCTCAATTACTGATAGGTAATTATTTTTTCTCAAGATTGTCTTTATCTTCATTTTTTACAGAGAGAAATTACTCCCATTGAACTTCTTAATATCGAATTCTGCCGCCATTTTTTTTGTTCACCACGATTTGTTCAAGTACCACCATTTTATTGTATATGAACAGTACCGTATACGTGAATAGTACTCAAACTAATTTCTCTGGTACCATTGTTAAGAGATTGACTTTACGGAAGCAACAATACACAGCTAAAATGTGAGTTGAGAAAATTTGAAAAAGATAAGGCACACAAAAGATTTAACATGATTTACCTAATTTAAGCTACGTCCAAGAATAAGGCTGTAAAGATTTTCACTATGAAAAAAAGATTACAACTCATTTCTCTCTAACTACAAGGAGAGAACAAGAGAACCTCTCTCTCTTAAAATAGGAGAAAATTCTATTTGTAAATAATTTAGGAGAAAACAAGTGAGACACTAAGAGGAATTTCTAAGCTTGAATTCTCTCTTAGAAAAAAAGAGGATTTAGAATGAGATGCAAAATAAATGATGAAGCTCTACATATTTATAAAACTTGAATCATGGTGTGAACACCACTTTTTATTATTACTATTACGAATGCTCTCTTCATTATTACTACTGCGACTGTATTTTTAACTATTACTATTGCAACTACCTTTTTTAGTGTTCTTATTGTAACTGACGTTTTTACTGTTCTTATTATAACTTGTTTGTGAGCTACAATTATTGATTCGTTCAATTCAACCACCCCAAAAATTACGAAATGATATATAAAGACGATAAGAGCTCAAAATAATTTTTCTATCTTATCACTGAAAGATTACAGAATATATATAGGCTAACTACAGCCTTTACAATCAGTTAAAAAAGGAAACAAATCAAAGAATAAAACCTCCTAGAATCCAGCCTAATCACACACGATATACACGTCTATTTATAGCTAACAAAAAAATGACAACTAATCCCCTAAAATCAGCCACAATATCTTTCCTTAATCTCAGGAGATTTCCAACACTCCCCCTCAAGTTGAGTGTAGATATTAATCAAGCCCAACTTGTTTGATAACTCCATGAATCCATGTTTTGATAGACTTTTTGTCAACAGATCCGCAACTTGTTGTTTGGTTGGTATGTAGACCATGCACACACTTCCATTCTCTATCTTCTCCTTGATGAAATGTCTATCAATTTCAACATGCTTTGTTCTGTTATGATGAACTGGATTATGAGTGATGTTGATAGCTGCCTTGTTATCACAATAATGCTTCATCGGTCCCTCATAAGTCACTCCTAGCTCTTTTAGTAATCTGGTTAACCACATCCCTTCACATATTCCTTGAGCAACAGCCCAAAACTCAGCTTCTGCACTGCTGCGAGCAACCACAGATTGCTTTTTACTTCTCCATGTCACAAGATTTCCCCAGACTTGAGTACAGTAGCCTGAAGTAGACCTTCTGTCAACAGTCGATCCTGCCCAACAGTATAGATCTCAACTACCTTCTTCTCGTTTTACCGAAAAATAAACCTTTTCCTGGTGTCCCCTTTAGGTATCTAAGAATCCTATATACTGCTTCCAGATGACAATTTTTCGGTGAATGCATGAACTGGCTGACTACACTAACTGGAAAAGCAATGTCTGGTCATGTCTGTGAGAGATAGATCAATCTCCCAACCACTCTTTGGTACATCCCCTGATCAATACTTTCATCTTCTTCTCCAAGTCCCAGCTTGTGATTTGGTTCCATTGGAGTATCAGCTGGTCTGCAACCTAACATCCCGGTTTCCTGTAAGAGATCAAGGATATACTTCCTTTGAGATATTGAGATCCCAGTTTTATTCCTCGCCACTTCCATTCCTAAGAAATACCTTAGGATTCCCAAATCCTTCAATTCAAACTCCTCACTTAAGTACTTTTTCAAAGTCTCAATTTTCTTATCATCACTTCCAGTCACTATGATGTCATCAACATAGATTATCAAGATTGCTAGTTTACTGTCTGAGCATTTAGTAAATAGTGTGTGATCAGTTTGAGCTTGATGATAGCCACGCTTCTTCATAGCCTTTGTAAATCTGTCAAACCAAGCTCTTGGTGACTGTTTCAACCCATAAAGTGATTTCTTCAAGTGACACACCTTTCCATTGTGAGTTTCAATACCTGGAGGAACATCCATGTAAAC
>JXTB01000787.1:0-56879 GCA_002914805.1 Parasponia andersonii | reverse complement strand
AGTTGCGGTAAAAAATGATTCAGTTTCAAAGAAGGTGACATCTCTTGAGACAAACACGCGTTTTTGACTTGGAGAGTAACATTTGTAACCCTTTTGTGTTGAAGAGTACCCTATGAAAACACATTTGATAGAGCGAGGGTCAAGTTTGGAGAGGTTTGGCTTTGTGTTGTGTACAAAGACTGAACATCCAAAGACTTTCAGAGGAAGCGAAGAGGATGAATAAAAATGAGAGTATGTGGTTTGAAGGACAGAAAAAGGGGTTTTAAACTTTAGGATCTTGGAAGGCATTCGATTAATAAGGTAAGATGCAGTTAAAACAGCTTCCCCCCAGAGATATTTGGGCATATGCATTGTGAACATAAGGGCTCTAGCTACTTCCAGAAGATGACGATTTTTACGTTCTGAAACTCCATTTTGTTGGGGTGTATCCGGACAAGAACTCTGGTGTATAATCTCCTGTTGACTCAGATATTGTCTGAGAATAGTGTTAAAATATTCACGACCATTATCCGTTCTGAGAACTTGTATTGAGGTTTGAAATTGGTTTTTAACCATGGAATGAAAGGACTAAAAATTTTTTGTTGCCTCTGATTTTTCTTTTAGGAGATATACCCAACAGACCCTTGTGTGATCATCTATAAAAGTAATAAACCATCGAGTTCCAGAAATAATATTTTTAACACGAGACGCACCCCAAATATCACTATGCACTAATGAAAAAGGACGAGATTCACCATAGGGTTTAATGGGATAAGGAACACGTGTGTGTTTCGCAAACTGACATATTTCACATGAAAAAGAACTTGGATCTTTTTTTAGAAATAGTTCGGGTAACAAACAGTTAAGATAGTGGAAGTTTGGGTGGCCTAGCCTTTGATGCCACATTATTACATCATCATTGGAAACAGTAACAGCCATACAGTTGTCTGTGGTGATTGGTCCACACTTGAATTCCTTGTTCACAAAGTGGTAGAGTCCACCCTCCTCTCTAGCACTCCCAATCGTCTTCCCCGAGGTTTGCTCCTGTATTTCATAACAAGTAGAAGAAAATTTAGCCAGAAAATTCTCATCTTGAGTTAATTTACTAATAGAGACCAGGTTATAGGATAACTTCGGAACATAAAGAACTGAGTAAAGAATCAAATCGTCATTAAGACGAATTGACCCCTTCCCTGCTACTGTTGAATACGATCCATCTGCTATCTGAACTCGTGACTTATCATTACACGGGGTGTAAGTAAAAAACATGGAAGCATTACCTGTCATGTGGTCTGTCGCACCCGAATCAAGAATCCAATTAGATTGTGACTCAGTATGGAACACAGTACCTTTGTAGGCAGCAGTAAATCCTTTTGTGGGTGGATTTGGTGTTTGGGCCTGATTGAGTATCCGGTGTAAAGCCTCCAGTTGGGTCTTAGTCAGGACAACATTTAAACCTTGGCCCTTGTTTAAGTCCTCCATAGCAGACTGTTCTTCAGAAACCCTGTTGAGTGCTCTCTTATCCTTTGGCCCCCGAGGCTTCCAATTGGGTGGAAACCCATGGATATGGAAGCAATTCTCACAGGTATGACCTTGCTTGTTGCAATGAGTGCACCATGGTCTCTCTCCTTGTTTATTAGGGTTCCTATTTCCTGAAAAACCTCCTGTTTTATTTACTGCCAGAGCAGTTGTCTCCGCAGGTCGATTTCCTGCTGCTGCAACCTGGTAATTCACGGAATTCTGGTCGCCAAGCATTACACGTCGCCTATTTTCTTTTCTTCTTACTTCTGCAAAGGCCTCTCCGATAGAAGGAAGAGGTTTTCTTCCTAAAATCCTTCCTCTGACTTCGTCTAGGTCACGATTCAGACCTACAAGAAATTCGTAAAGCCTCTCCTTGTCAAGATGAGTCTTGAACTTCACATGGTCTTCAAGTTCTCCCCAATCTGCCTCATAGAAGAGGTCGAGTTCTTGCCAAAGGATCTTCAGTATGTTGTAGTAGCCAGTCACATCTTGTTTTCCTTGCCTGCTTCCTTCCTTCCATGGCTGAACCTGGTCAGTTACTCTCACAGAGAAAACTACTCCCGTTTATGGTTGCCCAGCCAATCAGAGCAATGCAAGCAGTGGTCCAGCGAGTCGCCTCTGCTAGCGTCGAGGTGGAAGGGCGCACGGTTTCGGCGATTGGGCTTGGTCTGCTCGTCCTCGTTGGCATCCACGGTTCTGATACCATAAAGATGATAAGAGCTCAAAATAATTTTTCTATCTTAGCACTGAAAGAATACAAAATATATATAGGCTAACTACAACCTTTACAATCAGTTAAAAAAGGAAACAAATCAAAGAATAAAACCTCCTAGAATTCAGCCTAATCACACACGATACACGACTATTTATAGCTAACAAAAAAATGACAACTAATCCCCTAAAATCAGCCACAATATCTTTCCTTAATCTTAGGAGATTTCCAACAATATATAGTCATGATCGCAAAAATTGCGTGAACGTGTAATGAAACCGAGGGGAGAAAGAGAGCATTTTTAGGTCGACGATGCGCGATAGGAAAGAGAGCTTAAAATGAAGTCGATGGCGTAGGACAGGACAAAATAAAGCGTGGTGGGGGAGAAGGGTGGGGGGAAGAGAGAGTGCTTGTGCGAGGGAGACAGGACTTGTGCAGTTGAGAGTTGAGGGAGCATAATCGAGGTCGACAAGAGCGAGCGGATATCTGAGACAATGAGAGAGTAGGGGGCGTCGGTCGCACTTGCAGGTTGCTTAGGGTTCAGACATGAGAGAGACACAGAGTGAGAGAGTGAGTTCAATGTTCAGATTAGATGGGGATTGCGAGCTTTAGAAGATCAGTCAATAATTTTTTTTTTGTCGTGCCTATTTTTCTAATTTTCAGATTTATAATATTAATATGCATTTAAAAATAAAATAATTATTACCCCTTAATTAATTGGGCAAGTCGGGTTTCCAACCTAATCCAAACCCGACTAGTATACTTTCGGTGGGGTAGAATTTTCTCGGGTTAAGATTGATCCAGTTTTTTGGATTTGTCTTGGTTCGGTTAGTCGTGTTTTTCGGGTTATCAATTTTTTTTTTCCATCTTAATAGTAAGTAATTAGCTCGTGCTGGCGTATAAATATATGGTAATTAATTAGTGTGTGACCCCTTTTTATTAACACACTAAACAAATAATGCTTGCGCATCTCGAATTAAGAAATTAAATAATTAGCAAATGAATTATAATATTAACTAATTGTTCAACATTCATTAGCATCTTTCATAACGAGAATTAATAAAATGGTACATAAGGCTCAAGATGGCCAAGAACTCGTCACGTGGCTAGAGCACCCAAATAAGTCATGGATCATTACAAGCCCAATTAACTCGTAAAATCTTAGGCCTGATTTGACATTATATAGATTGGACTGAATAATGTTGGTATATGATCGGACTGGTCTAAATATTTTTTTTTAATAAAATAATTAAATTTAAAATTTTAAAGGCTTAAATTTAAGTTGAAAAAAAATATAAAATAAAATATATTAACATTTTAAAAGATTATCTATATTGAAATGCAATATTTTTTAATCTCTTTTTGAGAAAATTATTGAAATGTAACTTAGGAAAACTTTTTCTTAGAAAAATATATCCTGAATTGGAATTTGAGAACAATTTCAAAACAAATCATCATGAAACTCGTTGTCAAAAGGCTGCTCTTAAAATCAGGATGCCACTGTAAGATCCACATTACTTATAATCTGCATTGATTAAATATTTTAAAATTTCTTACCAAAACAAACCAGTTATTGGTCTGCAACTTCCGATCTAGGGAGGTCAAGATATACATGAACCTAATCTTTTTTGCCGGATAATAACTTCATTAAAGGGAAACAGATCCAACAAGGCAGAACAATTAACATAAAATATCCAGTTTTTATTCAATGACTTGCTAACCCTTTTGTTATTGTCTTTTTTTTTTTTGGCTGAAATTATTGTCTTGAATCATAAAGCTCTTATCTTCTACATGCTCAAGATCTTGAAGAAGGCACACCAGGCTCCATAACTCATAGAAGAATCATGACATTCTACCATAAACAACAGGAAGCTGCCCATTTCAATTAATTACGGATCTATCCAATTTATTAGATATACTTTCAAAACATATAATCATTTTAAAAAGTATACAGCAAAAGAAGAAAATGAAGGAATCAAATGACACCATTAAACCACCGCAGATATCAATCTTCAATACCCAGAGAAAACGATCATAACCCCAAATAACAATGACTCTTTTGCTTTTATGTCTTTGCCCTTGGGTGTCTTCCATTGTCTGTGCTTGACTTGGTTTTTTTTTAGTTTTTTTGTATAATAGTATTTGCTTTTTTACACTTTTTTTGCACTCCAAATTAGTGTCATGATTTGTGTTTAATTATGATTTTTTGGTCTTTTCAGTACCTTTTTTATTGTTAGTTTTTGCCTTTGGAATCTCTTTTGTAGTCTTTGATTGATTGTGGCTATTTGGTCTTTTTATTTCATTAATTTGTCGCTTGATTCAATTGTCCTTTTATGTTTGTTTTGGTTAAGGGATTGAAGATGGTTTTTTGGTCATTTTCGAGCTACTTTTATTAGTCATTGACAATATTGCTCTTCTATGTTTCGTCCTTGGCCGAGCATTGGGCTCCGGTTTTTTGGTCTTTTCGTGGTCTTGGCTCCTGGGATTCTTCGTTGGACTTGGTCTTTGACTCTTCTCTCTCTCTCTTTTGTCTTCTCAATGTGTTTTTATCGCTTCTCTGTCTTCTCGATTCATAGTTTTCCTCTTTGTTTTTCTCAAAATATCTTCTTATTTTCTGTTCTTTGCTTTTGTCTCTGTTAAAATAGGGGTTTTTATTTCTTTTTTGCTATGTTCCGATGATTCTTCCAATCTTCCTCGATATATATTCTTTTTTCCTTCTTCCAAAATTTTTGGATCATACATTTTTTTGTTGATGAGTTTTTTTTTTCTCTCTTTTATCTTCTGTTTTTGGGATCTTTATTAATAGCCCTTGCTTTGGTCGGATATATTTGAATGCGGGTGATTTGTTCTTCATTTCTAGTATTTTTTTCTGGTTCTAAATTTTGTCGTTTTATCATTTATTTATCATATATTTATTCTATTTAGAGTTATTCTTTAGTTTATTCTTAGTTTTTTTTGTATGTATGTGAAATTGATTCCATTTTTGCCGATTATTCTTACTATGGAAATTTCTAGAATTTTTTTAAGTATATTGCTTGGATAATTTGGTATATCTTTCAATTTCTTTCGGTTGATATTTGTTATTTTTTTAGATATATTAGTATTAATTATGATCTATATTTTTTTAATGTTTTGCAATTTTTACTATTCACAATCTAATTCCTCTAATTTGATGTTGTACTGATATTTTGTAACTACTGCTAATCGAAAAGAAGAAAAGAGTGAAAAAAGGATCATTTTTTTAGTTTACTTTTATTTGTGTTTATATGTATATTGAATTGATTATGCTTTGTCGATTAATTTTGTGATGGAAATTTTTAGAATTATTTAGAGTTTATCTATAAGATAATATGTTATATTTTTTAATTCTTTTTATCTAATATTTATTATCCATTTTAGATATTTTGGTGTTATTTATTGTCTACATTTTTTTCTTTAAATGGCCTATCATTTAACATTTATCATTCCATACTTTTGATTTAATGTTCTACTGATATTTTGTTACTACTATTATTTGGAAGGAAATAGTAAAAAAATAAAATAAAAAAATCAGAAGATTGTCTTCAGTAAGTGTTTCAATACCCTTTTTTTCCCTTCTTTTTAATTTTTTAAAAATTACATATATTTTTATTATTTCTTGACTTTAGATGTTGTCGTGTATCCTTTCTCCTTTTTTTTAATGTTTATTATTTCAATCTTACTGCTTTTTCATTATATAAAGTGAAACTATTTACTTATTTCTATTTTAGTTCTTACTCTGAGTCTACTAAGTCCATTTCTCTCTCACTTATCTGTGTCTACTATGCTTTTACCCTCTGTTCTAATGTTAACATAAGCTGTATTTTCTTGGAGTTCATTTGACAAGTATTTCTCTGCAACTGTTTCAAGCACTATGAGTATTTATTGTGATGTTTGAGTTATAGTCATACTTTCTCTTAATCAATGTCTATTCTATTTTTTGTTTATGTGTTGTTAAAGTCTTTTAACTTTTTATCATTATATTAAATGTTATGCATTGTGAAAGGTTTTTATTGCACTATATTATTGGCTCTAAATTTGGCCAGATATTGTTACATTTTTAATTGCTAAATACAATTTCATTATTTATTCTTCTGTTCTTAATCTTGGCTTCCAAATTACTCAGATTTTGTTGTGTTTTTCTTTAATATGGACTATTTAAACATTCTCTTTAATATAGATAAGCTTTGCATGCTTTATTTAATGATTTTGTGTGTGATAGTATCGCTTTTTTTGAATTTATGTTAAATATTTCTACCATTATTTATTATTTATTGATATATAAGTAAAATTGACCATGATTGTACTATGTAATAAATTATTTTCATTGTATATATAAGAGTGACTCCTCTGTCTTTACATCTCTACCCTTGGGATCTCTTATGTGGTTTGGGTCTGATTGTGGCTTTTTAGTCTTTTCATTCTCTAAACTTATGCATTGATGAAATTACCCTTTTGTGTTAATTTTGCTTTAGGAATTAGATACAATTTCTAGGTACTTTTGCCACTTCTTCTACTGTTCTATCGATTAGTAGTTGTCTGAATATATTATTCCTTTGTCTTCCCTTATGCTCAAATACGGCTATTGTTTTTACTGGTCATTTGATTAGCTTAGCTCTTTTAATTCTTTATTATACATGGTTCTGACCACTACTATCTTTCGGTCTATTGTCCTCTTCATTTGTCCTCCATTCTTCTTTTTGCAAATTGTACATGTCTTTTCCTAGTTATTTGA
Organism: Parasponia andersonii; assembly: GCA_002914805.1. NCBI lineage: Eukaryota > Viridiplantae > Streptophyta > Magnoliopsida > Rosales > Cannabaceae > Trema > Trema andersonii. Next base: position 49,914 of record JXTB01000787.1, on the reverse strand, counting down.
GCAGCTTTGCTCTTTTGATTCTTTGTTATAAATGGTTTTGACTATTGCTTTCTTTCAATCTCTTGTCCTCTTCATCTGTTCTCCATTCTTCTTTTTCTAAATTATACATGTTTTCCGAGTTCTCCATTATTCAAACAGACTGTTTTTACTGTACAAATAATAGTAATTCTTTTGCTTTTATGCTTTCACCTTAGGGATGTCTTTCGTGGTCTGTGTCTAACTTGTCTTTTTGGTCTTTTTGCATAGCAATGTTTGCTTTATTTTTACACTTTTGCTCTTTCGATTAGTACCATGGTTTATGTCTAATTATGGATTTTTGGTCTTTTAAGTGCCTTTTTCTGTTAACTTGCCTTTATATTATTATTATATGGCCTATGTATAACATATGCTTATAAAGATACTTTCCTATGCTATAAAAAAATGATGTATACTTACTTTACAATGTTATCATGAAAATACTTCAACATACTTTAACAAAGGAAATACTATGATAGTTGAATATAAGTTTAGGTTCATTGAAGCATACCCACTCATATTAAGAAAAGACTAAAAAGATAAAGAATTTAAAGGTGTCGTACCAATCTCCACTAGGTGAGGATATCCGAGGGAAAATAAGACCAACCTCCCTTAAGCGAGGATTTCCGAGGAAAAGTATGTTAAGATTATGACCGTGAGTGTTTTTAGTTGAGTCGCTCCCCTAGTTCCCCATTCGGTAGTGCACACTCGGTACATACACCAGGGCCTATAAGAAAGATAAAAGACTTTACAATTAAGAATGAGATAAAATCATGATATAATATCTTATAATAAAGCGTAAAGTAATGATTTCATAAAACATCAATGATTTCATAAAACATCATAACTGGACTTTTATAAAAAAAAAAAGAATTGTTTGTTATGAGATAAAATCATGATATAATATCTTATAATAAAACGTAAAGTAATGATTTCATAAAAAAAAAAAAGAGAATTGTTTGTTTATAAGTAAATAAAATGTTTTATGAGAATTACATTGTACTCACTGAGCGAAAGCTCACATTTTATGAGTATCCATGCTATAGGTACAAAGGAAAAAAAACCTATGATTTGATTGATTGGTTAACTGGAATTAAGGCAGGGATGAATGCGAGGCACGGACAATGGAATACCACCATTAAAATTACTTCCGCATATGTTCTTATTATGAGACAAATGATTTCAATTATGTAAGCTTGATGTTGTTTGAAAACGTTGTTATAACTTGGCAGTTTATTTCATAATACATGGTTTAATCAAACTGAACTTGAAAATGTATTTCAATTTAATAGAAGTTAAACAATTTTTTTTTTTTTAAGAATTTAAAAGAAAAAATATTTTTATTTAAATAAACGCAAAATACAAGGGGTTCTGTCAAAAGGACCTAAACTGTCTAATGAGAGTTTGGGACTTAAGTGGTCCGTATGTGATCCCTCTCCTCACTTGGGAGCCTTTTATGATTATGCATTATTTAAATCACCTTAATAAAATGTTTATAATCAAATTTAAATAAAGGGTACTTAATTGACTGATTCAAATTAATGAAGTTCTTTCCTAAGTGCAGGAGTGTCAAAGTAAGAAATTACTCGGTGAAACTGAAGTTAATCCACAGGAAGGTTAGTGAATAATACAAGACCATAACACATATATTACCAGAATAAAAATGATAGGAAAAAGTATGTTGTGGGATGATTGTGACAATATGAAACAAAGTGACAGAAATATAACGATATGATGTTACAAAATTAAACAGTTGCTAAGATTAGGGGATCCACTCTTATAACCTAAGCTTTTTTATCACTCAATTGGAATCCACATACAACGGAGGTTCTAATCGAAAGATTAATCATTAAAGGTCCATTGTTGGTTATCTATGTGATTTGATTAGTTTTCTTAATTACCTTTTTTTGATAACACTAATATTTGCAAATGTGGCCAAGCATTCATAGTGCCCACCTTATGTCTACAACAAATTAAAATCTCTTCTTAGCATAATCGGTACAAAAAGAATTAAGTATTTGTTGTGCCAATTGTTGACTACAATGAATTAATGAAGTCTATCTAGAGTTTAGATTATACCTATCTTTCTCTCAAGAGATTCACCCTTTCACCTTAGCAACATATAAGATTAAGTAAACATGATGAAAAAGAACAACAAATATTAACACAATATGAACATAACTTTAAACACAAAACTCTTACTATTTTGAAGGCAAAGCAAGATTACAATAACATGAAGAATAAGAGGAGAATAAAAGAGAGTGATCTTGCTCTCAAAACCAAGATACCTTCTAAGCCTAGCTTAAGCATCTATTTATAGGAATATTTAGAGATACAAAGTCAAAATTTGTAGACTAAAGATAAGAGTAAGTTGGCAACTTGTTTTGACAGATTCAGTCTCTCCCAAAGATGTATGTGAAACTCTATGAATTTGGACGAAAAATGTCACGACCCCAAACCCGGGCTAGTGGCAAAATGGGAATTTCACAAAGGTGGGAAATTCTTTGATTTATTTGAAAAGTATCTAAAAAGTTTTAGTTTTGTAAACAGTCCATTTTGATAAAGTATTTGGAATTTCATCCCATGAACCTCCCCTACAGTTCGTATACACCATTAAACATAGACCGAATAATAATTGAAAAACGGGAAAATCAAATATAAGTCCAAGCATCATCATCATCTACAACAACAAGTTAAATCCCAGAATGGCATACATAAGTTTACAGACAAAATAAAAAGTAGTAATCTTGGTTCAATGCTAATACAAAACTCCAAATAGTCGAAACACCACAACAGTAGACTTCTAGCATTACCAAGAAATGAACTACAGTCAAGATGACCTCTTACTCGTCCTGATTACCAAGATCGCACTGAACACCACCTGAGGAAGGGAAGAAGGGGGAGGGGAGTTAGCATATAATGCCCAGTAGGAAAATAGTTACCTCGAAGAAAAATAGTTCAGTGATGGAAAACTCCTACATGGTTAGTTCAAATCCAAAACATACACACACATATATATATATATATATATATAATCCAAACCGGGAGCCTATATATATAAAACAGTGTAATCAAAACCATCAATCTATATGCACATGACATAAATCAACCCATACCCATGAGCTCTCATCCTCTCATCTGTGGAAACCTAAGATGATGGCGCTAAGTATACCTAACAGCCTGCCTGACACCTAAGCCCATACCCGGAGGGGACACTCGTGTGTCGCCCACCAAACCTAGAGAGGCAACCGAATTGCCTATGCCTACCAAATGAGGAGGTAATCAGAAGAACAAACCCTGCACAAGTTTACGGACTTTCACCGACGGTGGGGAATGCAGTGCCACACTATAACAACGATGCTAACACGGTGCTCATGTATGATCTTATGACACGTGCAATCCTGAACTGAAGTGTAAAAACTACTGTACTCTGGTTTTTCAGTAAAACATGCATAATAGGGTTTTATAGAAAAACGGGTAGCATAACTGTCCTATTTTTGATGTACCAAAAATAACCTGCACACAACAAATTCCTAGAGCAGTACAGTATATATCGTATAACCAAATTCCATCACATATAATTCAAATCATTTAAAGCACACTTGTTCATATATATGCGGCAAAAAATAAGTTTTAACTCAAAAACGGTATAAAATAAAGGTAACTAAACCTCTACCTCACGGGAATAGCGATACCATGCTACTGAGTCTTCAAGATGTCATTGACGATCGCCCGGAGGGTCGGGAACCAATTCCAAGCCCTCGATCGTCCTTTTCCAAAAAGTCATCTTCTCACTGGAGCTTCAATTTCGCAAACGGACCTTTTCACTGAATTCCTAGCACCTAAAATAGCTATGTTAACTTGTCCAATTCAGGTCCAGGCCCACACTGGATCGGTGGCACACAAAACGAGGTAAATCTCAACCATTCGATCTCGATTTTCGTGCCAATCACAAAATATAGGCAATATATATATCAAACTTCTCCATTTTCCGAGTACATTCCAAAAATGACAACAAAAATACAATCCAACAGTCGGATCGAAAAGTCAAACTTAAACTCAAAATATCCAAAAATGGCAACTTTCAATCCGGGCAAAATGGGGTTACGATATAAATACCTTGATGATCCTTGAGACGAGATAAATCCAACGGGACTGGTTGGAGGTCGAATGGTGGCCGAAATCTTCGCCGGTGATGAAAAAACCGATTTGGCCTCTTTGGAGATTTCTGGTGATGCAGACGTCGACGGTGGAGCTTCGACGTGGCACGGCAATACTTCGCCGGTCGGCCGCACTGGCGGACGGTGGCCGGAGCGCTCCCTGCGGCTGAAAAACGCAGAGAAAAGAGAGAGAAATCGGGGAAGAAGAGACAAAAGAGAGAGAAGAGAAATGAGTGAACAGGCCACGTGGTCTGCTTTGAATGGGCTGTGCAATTTTTAAAAATTGTACATAAGTCCCCAAATTTCAAATCTCTATCAATCTAGTCCCCCCAAAATTTGCAATTTTGTTCCTCTACATAAAACTTTTGCAAATTAATCCCCATAATATTATAACCGGAAAATTGATAAATTGTCCAAATTACCCTCCCAAAATCCGGGTTTTTACATTCTCCCTTCCTTAAAAGAATTTTGTCCCAAAATTCAAAATACAAGTCAAGTTTTCCATCACAACACAACTTCTAACTGAAAGTCAAACAAATGAGGGTACTTTTCGTACATCTCTATCTCAAGTTCCCAAGTAGCCTCGTCTTCCTTGTGATGTTCTCAAAGCACCTTGATAAGTGGTATCTCTCTATTGCGAAGCACCTTTAACTCTCTAGCCAACAAGCGAATATGCTACTCTATATAGGACACATCTTCTTGGATCAGTACATGAACGTACTGGATAATATGAGATTTGTCCGGTGTGTACTTCTTCAACATCGACACGTGAAACACATTATGCACGTGGCCCAACTGTGCAGGTAGATTCAAGCGATACGCCACTGGTCCAATCCTCTCAGTGATCTCAAAGGGACCAATATACCTTAGAGCAAGCTTACCCTTAACTCCAAATCTTGTAACACCACGTCTTGGAGTCACTTTCAAGAATACGAAATCATCAGTATCGAACTCTACCTCACGCCTTTTAGGGTCAGCATAACTCTTCTGGCAACTTTGAATCTCCTTGAGTCTCTCTTTGATATCCTTGACCTTCCTAGTAGTCTTCTCAATCAGTTCAGGTCCGAGAGTAATATGCACTTCTGGTTCTACCCAACAAAAATGCGATCTACACGGCCTCTTATATAGCACTTCATATGGAGCCACACCCATACTAGTCTGGTGACTGTTATTGTAAGCAAATTCCACTAAAGAAAGATGGTCATCCCAGTTCCCACCAAAGTTCTGTATGCAACAACATAGCATGTCCTCAAGAATCTGAATGGTCTTTTTGGACTGACCATCTGTCTCAGGATGGTGAGTTGTACTGATATCCAACTGCATACCAAACACTTTCTGTAAGGCTCTCCAAAACTTAGAAGTGAACCTTGGATCTCTGTCAGATTCTATGCTTGAAGGCACACCATGCAAGCGTATGATGTTCTCCACATACAGTCTACTGAGCTTAGTAAGAGAGTAGTCTATCCGAATCGGTATAAAGTGAGTACTCTTTGTCAACCGATCGACTACCACCAAAACTATGTCATTCTTCCTCAAGGTCTTTGGAAAATAGGTCACAAAGTCCATCGTGATCTTGTCCCACTTCCATTCCAGAATTGGCAATGGCTGAAGTAATCCAGCTAGTCTCTGGTGTTCAGCCTTGACTCCCTGACAAGTCAAACACTCAGCCACAAAAGTAGCTACATCCTTCTTCATTCCTTTCCACCAATACTGCTGCTTCAAGTCTCAGTACATCTTAGTACTACCCGAATGTACTTTGAACCTTGATTTGTGAGTCTTAGTTAGAATGGTTTGTAGAAGATTAGGGTCATCATCTATAGCCAACTTCCCACTGAAAAGCAAAAACCCTCCTTCTCTGTTAGTGCTCCAACCATCTAACTGTTTACCATTCTAAAGCCAGTTCTAGATTGTCCTCAACTCCTTGTCTTGCCACTGACTCTGCTGGACAGTCTGGAGAAGAGATGGTGAAATCACAATGTTTCTCAGGCAAGCAACCCCTTCATTCTCGAAGTACTACAAATTGTAATCACTAATCACAATTGAGTTTTTCCAATCTTCGAACACTAGTGCAGCTAGTACACCACAAGGCTTCCTGCTCAGTGCATCAGCTACAACATTGGCCTTACCCGGATGATACTGTGGGTCAAAGTCATAATCCTCCATATACTCAACCCATCTTCGCTGTCTCAAGTTCAGATTCTTCTGAGTAAAGAAATACTTCAAACTCTTATGATTGGAGAAAATGTCGAACTTTACACCATACAAGTAACATCGCCAAATCTTCAAAGCAAAAATTAATGCTGCAAGCTCCAGATCATGGGTGGGATAGTTCCTCTCATGTGGCTTCAACTGACGAGAATCATAAGCCACAACTCGACCATTCTGCATCAAGACACATCCTAAACCCGTCTTCGAAGCATTGGTATACACCACATAAGGCTCATTACTATCAGGAACAGTAAGAACAGGTGCAGTGGTTAAACTCTGTTTTAACCTGACAAAAGCTTCTTCACTTTCATGATCCCAAACAAACTTAATTTCCTTCTTGGTCAATTTCGTCAAAGGAAAAGCAATTCTCGAGAAATCTTTCACAAAACGACGGTAGTAGCCTGCCAATCCAAGGAAACTACGTACCTTCGTCACATTTCTCAGTCTTTCCCATTCCAAAACGGCTTCTATCTTAGCGGGATCGACTAAAATACCCCCGTGAGAAATCACATGACCCAAGAACTTCACTTCGGACATTCAAAAGTCACACTTTGATTTCTTGGCATACAACTGATGATTTCTCAAGGTCTTGAGTACTATCCCTAGATGTTCGGCATGCTCTTCTCGAGTCTTGGAATACACCAAGATGTTGTCGATGAACATAACCACAAAACGATCAAAAAACGCCTGAAAACCTGATTCATGAGATCCATAAATGCTGTGGGAGCATTCGTCAAACCAAATGGCATCACCAGAATCTCAAAATGACCATATCGAGTTCTGAATACTGTCTTAGATATATCATCCTCTCTTATCTTCAGCTGATGATAACTGGATCTCAAGTCAATTTTGGAGAAGAATCTTGAACCACCGAGTTGATCAAACAACTCATCTGTCCTTGGCAAAGGATACTTGTTCTTCACTGTCAACTGGTTCAACTTCCGGTAATCTACACAAAGTCTCAACGAACCATCAGCTTTTTTTGCAAACAAAACAGGTGCACCCCAATGAGAAGTGCAACTGCAAATAAAGCCCTTGGAAAGTAAATTGTCCAACTGTTCTCTTAATTCTTCCATCTCAATAGGTGCCATGTGATAGGCTGGAATAGAAACTGGCTGAGCTCTAGGAACTAGCTCAATACAGAACTCGATCTCCCTATCAGGTGGTAACCCCGGTAAGTCTTCAGGAAATACCTCCGAATACTCACACACTACCGAAATCCATAGGTCTTGATCGTCTATCCTCACCTCACAATCCATGGCAAACAAGTTCCCATAACACTAAAGTTTCTTTCTTCCACTCATGCATGCTTTCAGAATAGGACTAGGCTTCAACGGACTCATCCCAACCTGATAGATAATAGGATATCCATCACTAGAAAAAAGAGCCACCCGCTTTGTACGACAGTCCACAACCACTAGATATTTTGACAAACAATCCATACCGAGTATTACGTCGTACTGTCCCATCGGCAACATAATTAAATCAGCCAGAAGCTTCCTATCACTAAGCATAACCCGACAAGACTTACACACACAAGACACATCAGCCATTCCTCCCGAAGGTGTACCCAACGTCAATACATAATCCAAATTAGAAAATTCTAACCCCAACAGTTGAGCAAACAATAAGGATATGAATGAATGGGATGCACCAGTATCAAACAAAACATGTGCCCAAGAGTGTGAAATAAGGATCATACCGTCAACAACACCTCGACCGTGCGATCCTGAGTGTCGTCGGCTCCACTAAAAGCATAGGCTTGGCCAGTCACCTTTCCTTTCCCTTTGTTACCTCTCCCCTAACCAAGTCAGCTGCTGCTGGATCTTGGACCACTACTACCATAACTGCGCCCACTCTGACTCCTTGAGGCCTGAGGAGCCTGAAAGTTCTAAATGTAACCTTGAGAGTGGTACTGATACTGATAAGGCTAAGGGGTAGTAAAAGTCTGTGAAGCACCCTATGACTATTGCGGTCTTGCTTGAGTATTTTGATAAGGAACAGAACTTGACTAGCTCCCCTGCGGTTGAGAAAGAGGAGATTTCTGCAGGCGAGTAGGACACTCTTTCTTCCGGTGACCCGGCTGGCCACAAACGAAACATCTCCATAAGGACTACCTCTACCACTCCTAGAAGAACCACTGCTATTCGAGCTCCCACTACTCGGAGTACCCTGGGTTGACTACTACCCCTGGTTCATTCTGGTGGCTTTCCTGTCATTTCCTCTCCGCTGGTTCCTCATGGAATCCAAACTTTCTTCGATGGCCTCTACCCATTGGGTAGCCACTGCAATCTCAGGAAGAGTATGAAAAGTCAGGGTACCAATCCTGTTGAAAATGTTCTAATTTAGACGACTCCTAAGCTTTGCAACTCGGGAATTCTCACTCGTACTTGGGTCAAGGGCAATACTTGCTAACTCAGTGAACTTAATCAGGTACTCATTCACTGTTCTGTTACCTTGGACCAAAGTCTCAAACCGATTTATAATCTCATCCTGTTGATCCTCATTGGTATACTGCACCTTAAAAATCCACTCAAAGTCTTCCCAAGTTAAGCCCACTATATCTTGCATCCGTTCCACTATCTCCCACTGATGAATGGTACTCCTCGTCAAATGGGTAACAGCAAACATAGTCAAAAACTCTACCAAAGCACCAAGGGACTGAAAATGCCTCTCCATCTCACGCAACCAAGCAATTGTCATGAGAGCTTCTATTCTACCATCAAATTGCCCTGGCTGGAGACGCATCAATCGTTGGAGGTAATCTGACTGATCCAGCTGATGTGCTCTCTGAGCTGGAGGCTGATAGTCTGGGCTACTCATCTAGGCAAATGTCTGCTGCATTGCCTCGATCAGATGAGAGAAATCTGGACATTAAGGAGGTTCGGCACCTGCCTGGTGCCTCGGAACTCTTCTAGGAAGCATCTTTACAAGTCTGAAACAATATGCCAAACTGTTTGTGAGATAATGATGCATGCTTGTCATAAAAATAACTTCAGTCTAGTTTAATGGTGATACGTTCGAGCTGTTAAACTCAAAGCTCTGATACTAAAAATTTCTGTCACGACCCAAAACCCGGGCCAATGGCAGAATAGGAATTTCACAAAGGTGGGAAATTCCTTGATTTATTTGAAAAGTGTCTAAAAAGTTTTAGTTTTGTAAACAGTCCATTTTGATAAAGTATTTGGAATTTTACCCCATGAACCTCTCCCACAATTAGTATACACCATTAAACATAGACCGAATAATAATTGAAAAACGGGGAAATCAAATGTAAGTCCAAGCATCATCATCATCTACAACAACAAGTTAAATTCCAGAATGACATATATAAGTTTATAGACAAAATAGAAAGTAGTAATCTTGGTTCAATGCTAATACAAAACCCCAAACAGTCCAAACACTATAACAGTAGACTTCTAGCATTACCAAGAAATGAACTACAGCAAGATGGCCTCTTACTCCTCCTAATAACCAAGATCGCATTGAACACCACCTGAGGAAGGGAAGAAGGGGGGGTGAGCATATAATGCCCGGTAGGAAAATAGTTACCTCGAAGAAAAATAGTTCAGTGATGGAAAACTCCTGCATAGTTAGTTCAAATCCAAAACATACACACATATATATATATAATCCAAACCGGGAGCCCATATATATGAAACAGTGTAATCAAAACCATCAATCCATATGCACATGACACAAATCAACCCATACCCATGAGCTCTCATCCTCTCATCTGTGGAAACCCAGGATGATGGCACTAAGTATGCCTAACAGCCTGCCTGACACCTAAGCCCATACCCAGAGGGGACACCCGTGTGTCACCTAACAAATCTGGAGGGGCAACCGAATTGCCTACACCTGCCAAATGGGGAGGTAATCAGAAGAACAAACCCTATGTGAGTTTACGAACTTTCACCGACGGTGGGGAATGTTGTGCCACACTGTAACCCACGATGCTCATGTATGATCCTATGACACGTGCAATCCAGAACTGAAGTGTAAAAACTACTATACTCTGGTTTTTCAGTAAAACATGCATAATAGGGTTTAATAGAAAAACGGGCAGCATAACGGCCCTATTTTTGATATACCCAAAATAACTTGCACACAACAAATTCTCAGAGTAATACAGTATATATCGTATAACCAGATTTCATCATATATAATTCAAATCATTAAAATCTCACTTGTTCTTACATGCTGCAAAAAATAAGTTTTAACTCAAAAATGATATAAAACGAAGGTAACTAAACCCCTACATCTCTGGAATAGCGATACCATGCTATTGAGTCCTCAAGGTATCATTGACAATTGCCGAAGGGTCGGGAACTAATTCCAAGCCCTCGATCGTCCTCTTGCGAAAAGTCAACTTCTTCCCAGAGATTCAATTTTACAAACGGACTCCTTTACTGAATTCCTAGCACCCAAAATAGCTAGGTTAGACATATAACTTGTCCAATTCAGGTCCGAGCCCACACCAAGCCGATGGCATGTAAAACGAGGCAAATCTCAACCGTCTAATCTCGATTTCCGCGCCGGTCACCATACACAGGCAATATATATATCAAACTTCTCCATTTTCCAAGTATATTCCAAAAATGACAACAAAACACAATCCAATAACCGGATCGAAAAGTCAAACTTAAACTCAAAATATCCAAAAATGGCAACTTTCAATCTGGGAAAAATGGGGTTGAGATATATATACATTAATGATCCTTGAGACGAGACGAATCCAACGGGATCGGTTGGAGGTCGAATGGTGGCCGGAATTTTCGCCAGTGATGAAAAAACTGATTCGGCCTCTTTGGAGATTTCCGGCGATATAGACGTCGGCAGTGGCTGGTGAGTGGCAGCAGAACTTCGGTGCAGCACGACAATACTTCGCCAGTCGGTGGCGTGGATGGACGGTGACTAGAGTGCTCCCTGCGGCGGTCGGGCGTCGGCGGCTGAAAATTGTGATGAGAAAATTGGAAATTGTCCAAATTATCATCCCAAAATTCAGGTTTTTACAAAAAAATGTCTTGATCAAAGAAGAAAACTTGAAGCCCTATCTCTTAGGAGTCGTATACCACCAAAATTGCATCCATTGGAGATGCATTTCTTGACCTATAGCAAAAATAGTGAAGATAGGTTCTGCTAAGTCAAAATTGGTTGCTGATCTTATTATTTGGAAATATCTGATATTTTTACCCAGATTTGGCTTTTTTGAATTTTCTCAAAGAAAAAATCATCTAGATAATAACTCCATTTGAGATTGTGATGAGGCCAGAATGGGCTAAACATTGAAGAGTGTCGGGCTAAACGTGAATGCAGTCTAATTTAAAATATTATCCATTTGAGACCCATTTGAAAATATTCTGGGCCGATCTTCTAAATTGGGTTTAATGAATAATTAAGTCCAGAATCCATAAGTTCAAGAATTGGATCAAAATCCCATGTAGTTTAGAATCTGTGTCTATTTTACGAAACCTGCGCAGAAACGAATATTTAGCACAAATTAGAGGTAATTCTTGCTTTTATGCCTATGTCTACAAAAGTGTTTTAAATTAGGAAATTTAATGTAACTTTAAGTGTATAATGATGATCTAATCTCATAATAAATATACACAATTAGACATTCATCACACTCCTGACCAGCTTATTACTAGTCCCTAGTAATTAAAGCGTTATCACTTAACAAAATTTCCTTCCAAAGTAATCACCACTTTTTCTCTCCTTGATTTATCTGAATAAACAAACTCTCAATTTTCATTTAATCAAATATTCTTAAGTTAAAATATTAATAAACCTTCCTTTTTGTGTTCATGTAACAACACATAATCATAGTGCTTGATTGAAAAATGTAATATAAGGTCTAATATTTCATCGAGGGTAGCTTGTTTGAGTATGGGGCAATTTTTGTTTTTGTTTTGTTTTGTTTTGTTTTAAACACAAACTATGAACAATACATCCTTAACCCATGTAGTGAGCTTTAGGCTAAATACTCCCAGACCAGTTGGCCTCAAGGCACTAGGTGTTGAGACACCCCTACGAGCTTAATATCTCAGGTTGTAGATATTTTTATTAAATAAGACAACCATAGATAGTGCAATGTCTAGTTTCCTTAAGCTTTCTCCTTAATCCTTATAACAAGTTTTGGACCAATAACTCCCAAGCCAGTTGGCCTTAGGGTTCTAGATGTTAAGACACCCCTTTGGGCTTAGTTGCTCGAGTCAAGGAGGCTACAAAACTAAACTTTTCTATGAATTTTTCTTTATAATAATATGTGCTTTTTTCATTTTTTTTTAATTATTATTCTTAATTTTTTTATTTTACCCCTTCCCTTAGTTACTACCTTTGACAAAATATAAGAACTTGAGTATCATAGCAGTTCAATTTGCAACCCACAATCATATGTCAAAGTGTGTGTATGTGTGTGCAGAGGATGGTTTATGAATATTTGCTAAATAAGTATATAAACATAATCTAAGAGTTTGTAAATTTGAATAATTCAAAAATAAATGCATGATGAAACAATATTAGGAAATTTAAAAATCAAGACTAAATGTTACATATCCACTATGATACGTCTCAAGAGTAAACTTACTCCTTACTCTACCATCAATGACGTAGTCGCTATGTCCAATGGTTTTAACAACAGCAAAAATATTTTTTTGTTTTCGATTTTTTTTTTGGTGTTAACTATCCCTTCCCCCCAACCAGAATTAAATATTGTTCCAAATATCTTGAGTTAAATAAGAAAATTATAGAAAACACAACCTATGATAGGAACTACTGAAAAGAAAAACTTAAAAGATACATAAAGAAAATAAAATACTGTGAGAAAAACCATGAGACTAGAAAGTTTTACAAACTAAGAGATAGATCCAATCTGGATTTTTTTCGACGTTCTTTATTTGATCAGTCTAACTGAGTTATGGCTGGATCAACTTCTGGAACATAGATTTGTAATTGATCAATCAACTTCTCAGGAGTTATAGCAGAGATGAAGATTCGTCTTGAAGAGTCTGAAATAAACTTCTATTCTACAACATGATCTATAAAAGACAACTAGTCATTAAAGAAACCATTAACATTTAATAGGCCGATGGGTTTTTGGTGGATTTTTAGCTGAGCCCAAGAAGCAATTTGAAAATTTTCTTCTAATGTTCAAATGCCCCTTGGTAAGGCAATAAAAGCATCAGAATAATCAAGCATCTTTTGTATTCATTCATGCATTGTTGACACTTTCAATTCTTCCCCAACTATTTTTTCGGTGATGTTTCCTTCAGTCAAAGCTTTTGGGATGATTCCCAAAACTTGGCTTCCTCTAATGAATGGAGCTATTGACACGCACCCCATTAACCCAAGACTACCTCCCCCATAAACTAAATGGATTTTTCTTTCAACTAACACCTTATCAAGGTGACCAAGTTGATTTGCTACCTTTGGGAACTCTTTATCTTTCCCCAGACTGGATCCACAAAATACACAAATATTTTTGATTTTACGAGATGAGGATCCAACCATTTTAACACTCCTCTTAAACTTATGAATGAGTTTGAGTTGAATGAAAATGGAGAAAAGAAGTGATGTATTTATAGAGATAGAAAAAGTAATGCAATGATAGCACCTACGGGGGTAGGTCGGCTATTGTCAGAAAAAAAGTTTGAAAACTTTAACAAAATGACAAAAGAACAAAGCATGCATATGTATAGGTAGTTGTGATTGTGGCTCACATCTTTCTCTGGTTTTATGTCTAATAATGGCTTAAATACCCTCTATACATCGAGGATTGGCTTCACATCCAATTTTCTTATAAATTGACAAACAAGGTCTTTTAAAGTCAGATTTCCAAGATGATATCGCTCATACTCTTGTTGAAATTAAGGCCACAATTTATGAATTATAATATGTACATCTCAACTAGGATGTGTCTCAAGGGTTGATAGGAGATCATCCAATGATCTCTTAGTCATGCCATCCTTGATAAAGTTTATGTTATCTTCACGATTTGTGAATACCATTCCTAAAGAGTGACATTTTGTATTACAAGTCCATAGTGCACATTTATGACAAACTTTCATTCTTTTAGCACGACGCTTTTTTGCAAATGAGCTTTTACCATAACCAGGCATATATGAAATAAATGAATTTAAAAACTCATCTGATAATCGTAACTTTGCTTCAATAATCTGACATTTTCAGGAATGCCCATATGCATTAGTAACCTTAATCTTTTACACCTAGCAAGGTAAACTTTTAGTAGAGCATTTTGAGGAAGATAAGGAAAGTATTTTTGCAATTTTGAAAGAATGACATCCATATTGAAAAATTGTTATGAATCCTGATGAGAGATTGAATTTTATGCACAATTTTTTTTTTTAAATTTTTTTATTTTCATTTTTTTTTCTTCAAGTATTGTGGGAAACTGAAAAAACTGACTTAAAGGTCACAGAATACCGTTATTCACCACTTAACCGGGAAAGTAATGAAAGAAGCAAACAAACACACTAAAAGAAACCTGTAAGATCAAACAAAGTTAAAAATAGAGGATTGAATATTTACAATAAATTATGATCACTCATGACATGGATCACTGAGGTAAAGGACTTCTGCTTGAAGAATTTGATTGTCACGAAATGGTGTGAGTCTTTGTTCATTCACCTTAAAACATTATCATTTTTGGGATTTTCAATGTCAACAGCACCATAAAAATACATGTCTTATAATGAAAAGTCCACACCACCTTGATCTCAATTTTTCAGGAAATATGTGAAGTTGAGAATTATAAAGCAAGACCTTTTGACCAACAACAAATGTTTTTCTTGAAATTATATTGTCGTGAAAAGTTTTGGTTCTAGCCTTATAAATTTTGAATTCGTGTATGCATCATTTCTCAATTCATCAGTATCATTTATTTTCAATTTTCACAACTTATAAGCAACATCAAGATTTGAGTTGAAAGTTTTAATGGCCCAAAAAGCTTTGTGTTGAAGTTCCACAGGAAAATAACAAGGTTTTCCATAAACTATCCTATAGGGTGACATACCAAGTGAGGTTTTAAAGCAGTTTGATAAGCCCAAAGTGCATTACTAAGTCTCAAAGACTATTCTTTACGATTTGGGTTAACTGTTTTCTCCAAAATTTGTTTAATCTCCCTATTTGCAAGTTCTACTTGTCCATTTGTTTGGGGGTGAAAAGGGGTAGCAGTTTTGTGTGTGATTCCACATTTCTTCATTAATGATTCAAATAGCTTATTACAAAATTGTGTTCCCTTGTCACTTATCATGACTCGAGGAATTCCAAATCGACACAAAATGTTCTCTTTCAAAAATATAATCATTGTTTTATAGTCATTATTTCGACTTGGAATTACCTCTAACCATTTTGATACATAATCAACGGGTAGTAGAATATATACAAAACCAAATGATGGTGGAAAAGATCCCATAAAGTCTATACCCTAATAGTCAAAGATTTCAATTATCAAAATAGGATATAAAGGCATCATGTGACGTTTTGAAATTGACCCTAATTTTTGACAATTTTCACAAGATTTGCAAAAAACATGAGTATCTTTAAGCAAAATTGGCCAATAAAATCCACACTGCAAGATTTTTGCAGCTGTCTTTTTTGACAAAAAGTGACCTCCACATGCTTCTGTATGATAAAATTTTATGACACTATTTATCTCATTATCTGGTATGCATCTTCGAAAGATTTGATCAGGACAATTTTTGAACAGATAAGGGTCATCCCAATAAAAGTTCTTCATTTCACTTAAAAACTTCTTTTTGTCTTGACTACTCCATTCAGATGGCATAGCTCCTGTTGCAAGAAAGTTGACAATGTGAGCAAACCAAGGTATTGAAGTGGCAGAGAAGAAAGATTCATCAGGAAAATAATCATTAATATGTGTGGTCCTAAAAGATGACTCTGTTGTTAGCCTTGATAGGTGGTCAGTAACAACATTTTTAGTACCTTTCTTATCCTTAATTGCGATATCAAACTCCTTAAGCAATAAGATCCATCGTATCAATCTTGGCTTGGAATCCTTCTTAGAGAGAAGATATTTCAATACTTCATGATCACTAAAGACAATTACTGGTGAGCCAACAAAATAAGAATGAAATTTTTCTAAAGCAAATACTACTGCAAGTAATTCTTTTTCGGTGGTTGAATAATTTATTTGAGCATCATTTAAAGTCTTACTTGCATAGTAAATCACATGTGGCTTACTATCTTTTCGTTGTCCTAAAATAGTACCAACAACATATTCACTTGCATCACACATTATTTCAAAAGAAAGAGACCAATCGGGTAGTTGAATGATAGGAGCAGAGGTGAGCAATTTTTTAAGCTTTACAATTGCTTCTTCACATTCTTTAGTCAATTCAAAAATATTGTCTTTAGATAAGAGGTTACACAATGGTTTAGATATTATACTGAAATCTTTGATAAACTTCCTATAAAAACCAACATGTCCTAGGAATGATATAATATCTCTTACACACTTTGGTGTAGGAAAGTTGGAAATTAATTCAATTTTTGACTTGTCTACCTCAATTTCTTTTGATGAAACAATATAGCCAAGAACAATCCCATTTGTTACCATGACATGACATTTTTCCCAATTAAGTACAAGATTCTTTTCTTCACACCTTTTCAAGACTTTCTCCAAGTTCATTAGACAATCATCGAAAGAATCACCAAAAATTGAGAAATCATCCATGAAAATTTTAAGAAAACGTTAAACTATATTACTAAATATGTTAAGCATGCATCTTTGAAATATGGCGGGTGTATTACATAATCCAAAAGGCATCCTATGATAAGCAAATGTACAAAATGGACATGTAAAAGTGGTTTTCTTTTGAACTTCAAGTGCTATTTCAATTTGATTGTATCCTAAATACCCATCTAGGAAACAATAAAACTCATGTTCTGTAACTCTTTCAAGGATTTGATCCATAAAAGGTAAAGAAAAATGGTCTTTCGTAGTCATTGAATTGATTTTCCTATAGTCAATACACACACGCCAACTAGTAACAGTCCTTATTGGAATTAATTCATTATTTTTGTTTTTGACCACTATAACTCCGGATTTTTTAAGTACAACTTGGGTAGGACTTACCCATTTACTGTCAGAAATAGGATAAATAATTCTATTATCTAGGAGCTTAATGGCTTCATTTCTCACTACTTCTTTTATATTAGGATTAAGCCTTCTTTGCATTTCTCTTATGGATTTGCTATTTTCCTCTAAATAAATCTTGTGTGTGCAAATCAAAGAACTTATTCCCTTTATGTCAGCTATGGTCCATCCTAAAGCAGATTTATGCATTTTCAAAGTTTGTAACAACTTACCTTCTTGGTGTTCATTGAGTTTGGAAGAGATTATTATAGTAAAAGTCTCATCTTCCCCTAAAAAGGAGTATTTGAGATCGAATGGCAATGGTTTCAACTCAAGCTTGGGTGATGCGATGCTTGAAGGCATTGTTATACTGTAACATAGTGGTAATTCTTCGAATCTTAGCCTCCATCCTTTGTTTTCCATTATTTGAGAATAGTCAAGTAAGGAACATACATTAGAGATATCATGATCCCAATACATACTTGATTCAAATGAATTAACTAAACAAACTTCCAATGGATCTAAATTACTCCCTCTTTGAACACAATCTTTTAAGATGGTTTCAATCATGTTAACCGCCTCATTTTCATCTTCTTCATATGGTTGCTTACACAAATTAAAAACATTAAGTTCAAGTGTCATGTTTCCAAATGAAAGCTTCATCACTCCATTCTTACAATTAATCAAAGCATTAGAAGTTGCAAGAAATGGTCATCCTAAAATAATAGGAATTAGATTACTTACCTCAACAGATTGTGTATCCAAGACAATAAAATCAATAGGATATATAAATTTATCAACTTGAACTAACACATCCTCCATTATTCTTCTTGAGACTTTAACTGTACTATCGGTAAGTAAAAGAGTGACAGAAGTTGATTTTAACTCACCTAGATTGAGTTTTGATAAACTGAATATAGAAGTAAATTTATACTAGCTCCAAAATCAAGTAATGCTTGTTCAATTTTTTGTTCACCAAAAACACATGAAATTGTAGGACAACCAGGGACTTTATATTTTAAAATATTATTATTTTGAAGTATTGAACTTACTTGTTCGGCTAGAAAAGTTCTATTTTTCACATTCAGTTTTCTTTTCACAGTACACAAGTCCTTCAAGAATTTAGTATAAGATGATACATGTTTAATAGCATCTAATAAAGGGATATTGATTTTCACCTGTTTGAATATTTCAAAATTTTCAGGATTATGATTCACTTTCCTTGAATTATTCAAATCATGAGGAAATGGGAAAGTATGAAAGGATTTAATCTTTTTTTTAGAGAGTATAGGTTTAACCTCTTCCTTACCCTTGGAGTTTGATTCATCATCTTTCTCACAAGGTTCAAGAATAGGTTTTTCAACAATCTTACCACTACGAAGAGTCATGATTGATTTGACTTGATCCATGGGTTGGCCTCCAAAGGATCGTGCATGTAAATTGAATTGTCCCTTGGGGTTTTGATGTAGTTGAGAGGGAAACTTACCTTTCTCTTGAATTTGGAGAGTAAATAGTATATTTCAAATCTGCCATAGTTGGGCATTTTGAGTATTGATAGACTCTTTCTTTTCAATAAATGAATGCAATGTTTCTTCAAAATTTTTCCTAGGAGGAGGTATGCAAGGTGCATAACCTTGAGGATTTTGAAAATTTTGTTGTGCAAGAAATGGTGGTTATGAAGATTGTGCATGATTATCATTCCTCCAACTAAAATTTGGGTGATTTCTCTAGCCGAGATTATATGTTTGAGAATATGGATTAGGATTTGGTCTTTTGAATGTGTTAAGACATTAGCTTTCTCATGAAGACATTCCTTAAAAGAAGGCAAAGTTGGATAGTCATTAGTTGAGTGATCATTAGTTTCACAAATATGACACACAATTTCTTGCACAGATTTCACTTGATCACTCATTTTCATTTCAAGTGCCTCGACTTTTTTAGCTAAGGATGCAAGTTTAGCTTGGAACTCGTGATCTTCCCTAAGGTTATACATGCCTCCTGTAGATACAAAGGGTTGAGTTTTGGTAGGTGCCTCACAAGTTCCCACAGTGTCCCAATTTTGTACATTTTTATCTAATAAGTCTAAGTATTCAATTGCCTCATTGGAATCTTTATCTTCAAAAGTACCATTACACATCATTTCGACCATTTGCCTATCTCTAGGTGTTAATCCCTCGTAAAAATGTGACACTAACCTTCATGTG
Source organism: Parasponia andersonii (assembly GCA_002914805.1). Lineage (NCBI taxonomy): Eukaryota > Viridiplantae > Streptophyta > Magnoliopsida > Rosales > Cannabaceae > Trema > Trema andersonii. The sequence goes on along the minus strand of JXTB01000787.1, from coordinate 30,205 downwards.
TCAAAACCACGATAAGGACTAAGTAATTCCTTATACCTATTCCAACACTAGTAAAATGTTTCTTCTTGTTTTTTAGTGAAAGTGGTGATTTGTCTTTTGAAAGAATTTGTTCAGTGAGGAGGAAAAAACTTTTTTAAAAGCTGTTGTTGCATTTCATTCCAAGAACCAATGAAACCCGACCTAGGATTTTATAGCCATGTTTTAGCTTTATCTTTTAATGGAAAAGGAAAAAGCTTAAGTCTAATGGTGTTCATGCTACAATTTTGGTCATTATAAGTATTACACACCTCTCCGAATTCCCTTAAATGCAAATATGGATTTTCTGAATCTAAGCCATGAAAAGTTGGTAAAAGTTGAATGATACCAGGCTTGAAATTGAAATGAGATGCATCAGGAGGAAAAACTAAACATGAGGGTGCACCTATTCCAGTGGGATTCATGTGGTCTCTTAGTGTCCTAGGCCTATCTTAGTCATTATGTACAGAATGATTATCGCCTTGGTTAATTTGATTTTTGGCCATGTTTTCAAGAGAAAATGAAGGCTTCCTAATAAGTCTACCACTTAATGAGCGTGATCAAACTTTCATACAAATGAAAAAAACAAGAAAGGATATTTTTTTTAATCAATAAGAAAGAAAATGAAGAAGGAAAAAGATGAGATGAAAATTAAAAGAAAAAGAAATGAAATTATGGTTTGTAGAATGAACTTTACCTCCCCGGCAACGGCACCAAAAACTTGACTGATTCAAATTAATGGGTCTTTTCCCAAGTATAGGAGTGTCAAAGTAATAAATTACTTAGTGAGACTGAGGTCAATCTACAGGAAGGTTAGTGAATAATACAAGATCATAACACATATATTACAAGAATAAAAATAATAGAAAAAAGTATGTTGTAGGATGATTGTGACAATATAAAACAAAGTGATAGAAATATAACGATATAAAGTTACAGAATGAAACAGTTGCTAAGATTAGGGGATCCACTCTTAAGTATATCAAATAAGTATATCCTACGCTCTTTTATCACTCAATTGGAATCCACACACAATGGAGGTTCCAATCAGAAAATTAATCATTAAAGATCCATTATTAGTTATCTATGTGATTAGATTAGTTTTCTTAATTACCTTGTTTTGATAATACCAATACTTGCAAATGTGGTCAAGCATTCATAGTGCCACCTTATGTCCACAACAAATCAAAATTCCTTCCTAGCATAACCAGTACAAAAAGAATTAAGTATTTGTTGTGTCAATGGTTGACTACAATGAATCAAGACTCACCACTTAAAAAGGAAGGTATTACGATTGATTAAGAAAATTAAGTAACACATGTATAGCAGTGATTAAAAGATATAAACAATGAAGTCCACCTAGAGTTTAGATTATACATATCTTTCCCCCAAGAGATTTACCCTTTCACCTTAGCAACATGCAAAATCAAGTAAACATGATGAAGAAAAACAACAAATATGAACACAATATGAACATAACTTTAAACACAAAACTCTTACTATTTTGAAGGCAAAGCAAGATTACAATAACATGAAGAAAAAGAGGAGAATAAAAGAGAGTGATCTTCTTCTCAAAACCAAGATACCTTCTAAGCCTAGCTTAAGCATCTATTAATAGAAAAATTTAGAGATACAAAGTCAAAATTTGTAGAATAAAGATAAGAGCAAGTTGGCAACTTGTTTTGGCAGATTCAGTCTCTCCTAAAGATGTATCTGAAACTCCATGAATTTGGATGAACAATGTCTTGATCAAAGAAGAAAACTTGAATCCTTATCTCTTAAAAGTCGTATACCACAAAAATTGTATCTATTGAAGATGTATTTCTTGACTTATAGCAAAACTAGTGAAGATAGGTTCTGCTAAGTCAAAATTGGTTGCCGATCTTATCATGTGGAAATATCTGATATTTTTACCCAGATTTCTGCTTCTTTTGAATTTTCTCAAAGAATCAATCATCTAAATATTTTTTGTACGTGTCCATATCATCAAGAATCACTCCATTTGAGATTGTAATGAGGCCAGAATAAGCCAAACATTGGAGGATGTCGGGCTGAACGTGAATATAGTCTAATTTATAATATTGTCTATTTGAGAGCCATTTAGAAATAATCTGGGCAGATCTTGTAAATTGGGTTTAGTGAGTAATTAAGTCCAAAATCTATAAGTTCAAGAATTAGATAAAAATCCCATGTAGTTTAGAATCTGTGCCTATTTTACGAAACCTGGGCAGAAACGAATATTTAGCACAAATTAGACGTAATTCTTGCTTTTATGTCTATGTTTACAAAAGTGCTTTAAATTAGGAAATTTAATGTAACTTTAAGTGTATAATGATGATCTAATCTCATAATAAATGTACATAATTAGACGTTCATCATTAACCATTGAGAAGCATTTACTTGTTTTCAAAATTTAAGTAAATTGCTAGTTATGAATATAAATCTTTTAAAAAGAAATAAAAGCATAAAAAAAATTGTCATGAATTTTCAATATCTAAATTTTTTTTTTTTAAATAAGTTAAGAAGGTAAGTAGTTAATAGCCTGAAAAGTCTGGTTGATACACATACAAAGTAATCTTTCTACTCCTTTTATAAGAATATGGAAAAAAAAGTATTCTTGCCATTATAGATTCAATTCATCAAACATTTTCTCATCTTTAATTCTCATTCAATATTATATTACAGGTGATATTAATAGATATCATGGCTTTGGAGATAGCTCTTACATCTATGAATATTATAGTGTATCCTTTTGATTTGATAAATCTATTAAAAAAATATATCCACCAAAATATAATTTATGCTGTAAAGATGGGAAAATTAAACTGCTTCCAATAAAAAATCTCCCTCCTATGCTAAATCAATTACTTGATTATCACGGAGGGCCTTAAGTACATATTTTCGAAAAAATGTTTGAACTTTTAATTCTATGTTCGCTTTTATATTTTTTGGAGAAATCATAAACAAAATATAAAAAATTCAGACGATCCATATATTTTTAAAATTAGCGGTCAAATACATCTTCTTATGGAATCTTTATTGCCAACAAATAATAACTCTCCTAAATTCTCTCAATTATATATATATAACAAAGAAAATAAAATTGAAAATTGAATATCAACTTTTTCATTTAATGATGAGTCAAAAGAATTGATAAAATTTATTGTTGAAAAAATAATTAATATACTCAATGAAAGTAATCAATTAGTAAAGCTCTTTCTTATAATTAAAGATGGATGTACAGATATAATGAGAATGAAATTTTATCTATGAAATTAAGATTAATAGGATAATGATCTATAGATAATAATCAATTTGAATTACCCACTTCAAATGATATAGGAGGACTAATTGTAGGAGATATTGGTGAATATGAAAAAGGAAGTGACATTATAATCTAAGACAAAACAAACAATTTACAGAGAATCACAAAATTACATCCATCTTATATGGTTCTACAATATCTTCTCCTATTTCGATACGAAGAAGATGGTTAAAAATGGATTTAAATTAGAATACAGATAGACCAGGAAAACAATCTTCATGAAATAGAATAAAATGAGAGTATTTTATTGTTATCATTTACAACAATGCGAAAATATAAATAATATTTTATTCAAAAGTTGTAGACCGTTTCAACAATATATAGTTGATACATATACCTCTGTTGAGGAAGATCGATTAGACTATATCAGAAAAAAATCAAAATAATCTAAGATCTAAAATTTATCAAGGCATCTAAGATGCCATTACAATCGAAAAAGATTTATTCTACGATCTAGCTATACTATAAGTCCGAGATATATGATCCAAAATTATCAAGATACAATGGCAATATGAAGATAATATAGAAATTTTAATTTATTTATAACATTTACATGTAATCTTAAATGGCCTGAAATAACATGTGTTTTAAATAAAATTCCTGGTCAAAAACATAAAGACAAACCAAATATAATTGCAAGAACTTTTAAAATAAAACTAAATCAAGTTTTGTCCACTATTAAAACTGATAAAATTTTCGGCATAATTATAGCAGGTAAGCTCTTATTATTTTATCTAACAAAACAAAATATACAAAAATAATAATCATCTTTATATTTAATTAAAACTAATATTTTTTCTCAGTGTTTTTTTGGTGTCTTGGTTTTTTTATGTAGATTTTTATGTTGTTGAATTCCAAAAACATGGCTTATCTCATTGCCATTTCCTATTTTAGCTTCATCCAAATAAAAAATTATCCGAACCATCACAAATAAATAAACTTATTTGAGCTGAAATACCTAATCCTGAAAAAAAATCCACAAGAGTACAATATCGTAGCAGAATCGATGATGCATGGACCATGTAGCATTGCTAAAACAAATGCCTTGTCTACGAAAAACTCAATTTGTTCTAAAAAATTCCCAAAACAATTTAAAAATAAAATAATTATCGAAGCAAATGGATTCATTAATTACCAACGCATACCATTTTATATATAAAAAGAAGGTATTAAATTAGAAAATAGATTTGTAGTCCTTTACAATAAAGATTTATGCTTAAAATTTTATGCCCATTTAAATGTCGAAATATACTCATAATATATATTGATAAAATATTTATTCAAATAGTTTACAAAATTTCCAAACAGAATAAGAGTAGTAATAAAAGATAATATATATCAAGTACAATTTGGTGAAACTATTTATAGAGAAATAGATGAAATAAAAAACTATATTAATTGCCAATATATAACACCGTATGAGACCATGTGGAAATTATATGAATATTCTATACATCATAGAAATCTAGCAGTATAGAGATTAACAATTCATTTACAACGTATGTAAAATATAACATTCCATTCAAATCAACATCTTCATAACATAGTTAGGTAACCCAGAATTGAAAAAACAACTTTAACAGAATGGATGGAAATAATTAAATTTAGTATAGAAGCTAGACAATTATCATACATAGAATTACCTACTAAATGGGTCTAGAATAATAAAGACGAAATTTGGACCCCTAGAAAAATAGAATATTCAATCGGACAAACTTTTTATATCCACTCAAACTCTAGAGAATTATATTATTTGAAATTATTATTAAATCAATGAAAAAGTGCAACAAGTTTTGAATCTATGCAGACCATTAATGATATCAAATTCTCAACAAATCAAGCAGTATATAATGCATTAGGCTTGCTAGGAGATGATAAAGAATGGAATGAATCAATACTAGAAGCCTCACTTTGGGCAACATCAAATCAATTACGACAATTATTTACAATAATCTTATTGTTTTGTATTGTAAATAATCTAACAATATTACTTAAAAATTATTGGAAACTTATGACATAAGATATTTTACACATGACAAAAACTTTATTCATTAATCCAAATTTCTAAATTCTAGAAAATGAATTATATAATTATGTGTTATATGAATTAGAAAAATAATTAAATTTAAATTCATCCACTCTAACAAAATTTAATCTGTCACTACTTGCAGGAACATTAATTGACGATTTGAATAATAAACTTCTGTGAGAAAAATTAAATTATGACATTAACATACTAAAAGCAGAAAACACTATTTCAGAGAAAAAAAAAACCTTAAATAATGAAAAATGCTACATCTACAAAGAAATTATAGATTCATTAAATAATAAAAAAGAAAAGTTATTCTTTATTTATGAACACGGAGGCACAAAAAAAACTTATTTGTGGAATACAATTATCACCAAAATCAGATCAAATAATAGAATTATTTTAGCTGTCGCATCATCTGGAACAATTTCATTATTATTACCTAAAGGTAGGACCACACATTTAAGATTTCGAATACTTTTATTAATTGATAAATTTTTCATCTGTCATATCAAAAAAGGAACTCAGTTAGCAAAATAAATTGAAAAAATAACACTTATATTATGCGATGAAGCACCAATGAATAACAAGTACTGTTTCGAAGCATTAGATAAGATACTACAAGATTTGAAATACAATTTTGACCAACTTTTTGGTAGAATAACAATTGTATTACGTGGAAATTTCAGATAAATTTTAGCCGTTATACCTACTGGAACAAAAAAAGACATAATAAATGCAAGTATAAATAATTCTTACTTATGGCCATACTTTAAATTATTATCACTAACAGAAAATACGAGATTAAAAAAATATAATACTACAGAACAAGAAAAAAGGAAAATTTTAGAATGTTCAAAATGGATATTAAGTGTTGAAAATGGTACTGCAAAAGGAATAAAAGATCCTGAAAATGAAGACGCTATACAAATTAAAATACCAAAAAAATACATAATACAATATGAATCTAACCCAATTGAAAAAATCTCAAAATCCTTATCCACTGCTACTTTCCTTCCGGTTGCAATTTCTAAGGCCATCAAAGCTATAAACATCTAACTCTTTACTAGCTCTCCCTGTGCTTACATATTCTAGAGCTAAGCAACCTAATGTTCCAACCAACCCAGTTGTCTGAGGACCAAGCTCACGGTCCATTAGCCTGACCAACCCAAAATCACCAAGCTTGACATTGAAGCTAGAATCTAGCATCACATTGCTCGATTTAGTATCTTGATGAACTACACATCGCTCCCATTCTTCATGAAGATAGAGCAGAGCAGAGGCTATTCCAACGGAAATCTTATATGTTACGGCCCAAGTAAGAGGACTTCTCTAGCCAAAATGATGAGAATCAAGGCTTCCATTAGGCATAAACTCATAAACAAGAAGAAACTCATTTTTTTCATGGCACCATCTGATGAGTTGCACTAAATTATGATGCCTCAGCTGGCTAATGATTTTCACCTCTGTTATGTACTCATTTTCCCCTTGTCTAGAGCCTTTTGAGATTTTCTTCACGGCATCTAAGGCATCTGAATCTGGTAAATAACCACTATATACAGCTCTGAACCCTCCTTCGCCTAGTTCCCACCATTCGAAAAGTTGTTGGTTATTGAAGCAAGATCTTTATATAAAAACCTTCTTGGCCCTGCTCCTCTTTCAAAGTCATCATTGTTTATCAATGCTAAAATCTCCTTCTTTTTCTCTTCCTTCTTCTTTGCTTTCCACTTCCACAAAACCAGAAGTAAGATCACAATCAAAACAACTGCAAAAACACCACCTGAAACTAATAAGTCCAAAACTAATCGAGACTTCTTTGAATTTTTTACTCTATTTTCTTACATGATGTAGCAGCCCGTAACCAAATCCATGACCCAAAGCTAAGGTCTAAAATTCCAAAACCCAATCTAATGAACATTCCATTGGTTGGTAGAATACTTTTGTATATTAGGTATTATAGACTTATTTGTTTGAAATGTGTTAGATTATTTAGCTTGTTTATTTGAAGTGTGTTAGGTGAACAATTTGTTTATTTAAAGTATGTTAGGTAAACAATTTAAGTATGTTTGGTTGGTAGGTGCTAGGTGTATAGTTGTAAATTTCTTAGAATTATTTTATTAGATGGTTTAGATTAATCCTAAAATTGTATAAATTACCTTCATTGGCAAGAGTTGTAATCATCCAATCTTCAATCAAATCTTAGTTTTCTCTTCTAAATTTTCTTTGAGAATTTTTCTTATTTCTTTTCTCGTTGTGAGAATGCAAGTTAGAGTGAATTCTAGCGACCTGTTGCATCAATTGGTACTAGAGTTTATCTCTGTATCAGACAGAGCTTTCCTGTTACCGTCACCCTACACTATTTCCATTAAAAAAAAGTCTCCTTATTTCATCATCACCTTCGTTATCTAATCTTTACCATTACTTTCCTACAATAATTATTTACCATACATACACATATAACCCTTCCATACACTATCTTTGTTTCCAAAAAAAAAAAGGGGCGTATATCAAGATTTCCTCTTTGGAGAACTTGCTTCATTCCTTTAAGGTAATATATACATTTTTGTAAGCTTCATTTTTTTTATTGTCTAGATTTTTGAGAGTTCTATTTTTCTTTTCTTTTAAGAGTTTGTACTATTTTATTTCCTATAATAGCAAAAAAAAAGTTAAAAGGAAAAAAAAAGGTACAAAAAGTAAAAAAAATAAGTAATTCTATTTTTAAAAATTCTATTTTTCTTTACTTTTAAATGTTTGTACTATTTTCTTTCCTAAAAAAGCAAAAAAAAAAAAGAAAAAAGAAAAAAAAAAAAAAAAGAAGATGTTAGATGGAGAGTCTAGCCAACAAAATTTCGCTGTGGAAGAGTTCGCAACAAAGGAGTCTGTGGGTGCACTGGATAGAAGATTATAGAATCTAGAGACAATGCTTACGAATTTGGCTCAACACTTTCTTGGGGGACGAAACAACAATTATGAGCAACGAAGACGTGACGAAATTGATCCTCTTGAAAATTTTAGGCGGCATCGAAATCAACTTTTCCAAGATGAAGATTCTAGTGAATATGATGAAGGACCAGCCATGCCCGAAAACACCCAAGGACCTCGGCAAAATGACTATCGCATGAAGATCAAGATTCCACAATTTAATGGTCGATTCGTAATTGAAGAATTCCTTGATTGGCTAGCTGAAGTAGAGAAGTTCTTTGAATATTGGGGTATGCAAGAACACATGAAGGTCAAATTCGTGGCTTATCGACTCAAAGGAGGCGCGTTAGCTTGGTGGGATCAATTACAAATGACATGTATTCAGCAAAGGGGAAAAAAGTTCACACTTGGCGGCGAATTAAACAATTGATGATCGAGCACTTCCTACCTCCAGATTACGAACAAGCACTTTTCAATCGGTATCAACATTGCTAACAAGCATACCGAACAGTACAAAAATATGTAACCGAGTTTCACAAACTAGCTGCCCGAGTCGACATTCGCGAATCTAAAAGTCAAAAATTTTCAAGATTCATTGATGGACTTCGTACAAATATACAAGACGAGGTATTCAAACAATCTCATAATACTTTGTCTAGCACAATTTAACTCGCTTTGAAAATTGAAACTCAACTCAACAAAAGGACAAATCGCAATCCAACAACTACACAATCCTTTTCACCACCACAAAGATCTGATTTGAGCAAAATAAAGGCCATGGCAAGACCACACAATGAAGTGATAAGACCAACTCTTTCTCACAACCAACCAACCGCTCGACCGTAAAGAGAAGTAGCCAACAACAACACTAACAACCCTTATGCAGTCCCAAGAGGTAATGAATGTTATCATTGTGGACAAACAGGCTATTATACAAATCAATGTCGTCAAAACAGATCCGTCAATCTAACAACACATGATGACGACGTCGAAAGAGACGAGATATATTTCGAGAATAAGGAGTACCTAGACTATGGGGGACAAGTTACAACTGCCAATCAAACCACATACTGCGCCGTATCGCATTGGCTAGATCAAGGACGTCGGTGAAACAAAGGTGACACAACAATATCAAGTTCCTTTCTCCATCGGTAAATACAAAGATGAGGTATTATGTGATGTTGTTGATATGGATGCTTGTCATATGTTACTTGGTCGACCGTGGTAATTTGATTTAAACACTATGCATAATGGCAAAGCTAACACATACAGCTTCCAAAGGATGATATGAAGATTATTCTGGCTTCTCTGAAGCTACAAAATAACCAAAAAACCCCCACCAGAACTAACCTTCTTTTTGTACCTAAAGAGACATATACTCATACCAATATTCTTGTACAAGTTCAAATATTATTGTCTAAATTTGAAGACATCATTCCTAAGGAGTTACCCACTGGCTTACCACCCTTATGAAATATTCAACACCAGATTGATCTTGTTCCTAGAGCAAGTCTACCGAGTCTACCGTACTACCGTATGAGTCCTAAGGAGTATAAGATCCTACAAATACAAGTCTAAGATCTCCTCAATAAAGGGATGATTAGAGAAAGTATGAGCCATGTAGCTGTACTTGTACTCCTAACACTGAAGAAAGACGGAAGCTGAAGGATGTGTGTTGATAGTCGAGCCATTAACAAGATTATGATACGATATCGATTTCCTATCTCACAATTGGATGACATGCTTGATAGATTAGGAGGATCAAAGCTCTTTTCCAAGATTGATTTGTGGAGCAGATACTATCAGATTTGGATTCATCCTAGAGATGAATGGAAGACTGCATTCAAAACACATGAAGGACTATACGGGTGGTTAGTTATGTCGTTCGGTCTATCCAATGCCCTGAGTATTTTCATGAGGTTAATGAATCAGGTACTCCAACCCTTCATTGGAAGATTTTTCGTAGTTTATTTTGATCACATTTTAGTCTATAGTCAGAATGAGAAAGAAAATCTACAATACTTGACCAAAGTTTTTAATACACTTCGTAAGAATCAGTTATATGTTAACCTGAAGAAATGTAGCTTCATGACTGACAGCTTAATCTTCTTAGGCTTTGTTGTAAGTTCTGATGGAATCAAAGTCGATCAAGATAAAGTAAAGGCTATCTGAGAATGGCTAATACCGAAATCCATTACAGAAGTTCAGAGTTTTCATGGTCTTGCAATGTTCTCTGGACGATTTGTGAGAAACTTCAGCACTATAGCCACACTGCTCACCGATTGATTGAAGCATAAGCAAATCCTTTGGATAGAAGAAGCACAATAGAGTTTTGTTGTCTTGAAGGAAAAACTCATAAATGCACTCGTCCTTGCACTTCCTGACTTTGACAAAATTTTCTAAGTCGACTGTGATGCTTCTAGCGTAGGAGTTGGAGCAGTTCTATCCCAAGATATGAAGCCAATAGCTTTCTTTAGTGAAAAGCTCAGTGAAGCCAGAAAGAAGTGGTCAACATACAAACAAGAATTATATGCGATTGTTCGTACATTACAATAATAGGATTCGTATCTAGTGCAGAAGGAATTCATCCTTAATACGGATCATCAAGCTCTTAAGTACCTCAACATCTCTTCCAACCCAAATCGAATGTATGCTCGATGGATTTCCTACATCCAGGATTTCACTTTCTCTCTCAAGCATAAGTCAGGACAATTAAACAAGATTACTGATGCATTGAGTCGCCGAGCTATATTACTAACTGCTGTTCAAAATAAAATAATCGGTTTTGATTATTTGAAAGATATATACGCTGAAGATTAAGATTTCAAGGAAGAATAGGAGAAATGTATTAATGGAGTTGCAAATAAACATCAAATATATGATGGTTTTCTATTCTTTGAAAATTTTTTATGTATTCCACGAGGATCTCTCAGAGAACATATCATTCAGGAACTACACGCAGGAGGGTTAGGAGAACATATGGGACGAGACAAAACTGTATCATTAATTGAAGCTCGATACTTTTGGCCACATCTTAAGCATGATGTCGAGAAGTTTGTCAAGCATTATTATATATGCCAGATTGCAAAAGGACAAGCTCAAAACACTGGGTTGTACATACCACTTCCTATTTCTGATGCGCCTTAGGAAGATTTGTCCATGGATTTTATCTTAAGACTACCGCGAATATAAAAAGGTTCGGATTCTATCTTTGTTGCAGTAAATCGTTTTTCAAAAATGACTCATTTTATTCCCTGCAGTAACATATCAGATGCTACCCATATTGCTCAATTGTTCTTTCGAATGATTGTTCATCTGCATGGGTTACCAAGGATAATAGTCTCTGATCGCAATAGTAAATTCCTCAGTCATTTTTTTCGCACTTTGTGGAAGAGACTTGATACTACCTTGCAATTTAGTAGCACTTGTCATCCCTAAATAGATGTGCAAATTGAAGTCACTAATCGCACACTGGGCAACATTTTACGGTGCTTGATTAAAAAAAAACCCAAGACAATGGGAGAATGTTCTACCGCAAGCTGAGTTTGCTTACAACAATATGCCAAATCGTTCCAGCGGTAAATCTCCATTTGAAATTGTTTATATTCGTCCTCCGTTGCATACTCTCGACTTGGTACCTTTACCAAAACTTCCAGGGATGAGCATTATTGCCGATCATTTGATTAATAAGGCGATCAATATCCATGAAGAAGTGAAAAGAAAGTTAGAAAAGTCCACTGTAAAATACAAGGCTAATGCTGATAAGCACAGAAGATTCAAGACTTTCAAAGAGGGCAATTTTGTAATGGTACATTTACGTAAAGAAAGACTTCCAACAAAAAGAATACAATAAACTTAAGCAGAAGAAAATTGGCCCCTTTCGTATTATTCAAAAGATTAATGATAATGCATATGTCATTGATCTACCAGATAGCTACACAACTTCTAAGACCTTCAATGTTCAAAACCTGTACAAGCACCATGGACCGGTAGTCATACCTAGAGCAACTCGAGGATGAGTTTTTTTTCAAGAAGGGGAGAACTGATGTAGAAGCCCACAACCAAATCCATGACCCAAAGCTAAGGCCCAAAATTCCAAAACCCAATCTAATGAACATTCCATTGGTTGGTAGAATGCTTTTGTGTGTTAGGTATTGTAGACTTATTTATTTGAAATGTGTTAGATTATTTAGCTTGTTTATTTGAAGTGTGCTAGGTGAACAATTTGTTTATTTGAAGTATGTTAGGTTAACAATTTAAGTATGTCTAGCTAGTAGGTGTTAGGTGTATGATTGTAAGTTTCTTATAATTATTTTATTGGATAGTTTAGATTAATCCTAAACTTGTATAAATTGTCTTCATTAGCAAGAGTTATAATCATCCAATCTTCAATCAAATCTTAGTTTTCTCTTTTAAATTTTCTTTAAGAATTTTGCTTATTTCTTTTCTTGTTGTGAAAACGCAAGTTAGAGCGAAATCTAGCGACCCGCTGCGTCATTACATGTCCAAACTCGAACTAAATTCTCATTAATTAATATAACTCCCCTCTCCATACAAACCCATGGCAGCTGAGAATCCAACCATGACCTATTATGGAAAAATCTTGGCCAAATCAATCTGGTAAGAAAGACTCGTGACATTCTCTCTCGTGCTATTTTCATAACTCCAAGAAACACTTAAATTCTTAGTCGAAGCATTATAAGAAATCGAAACATCTGTGTTCTCTCCACTGTGCAAACTAGCATTCCAACGGGTGTAAACAGCGGATGCAATAGAAGTATTATTGATTCCCACGTGCTCAAAAGGAGGATCCCATTCTGGGTTGCTATAAGTGTCGAACTCAACTGTGACAATTTGATTCTGGGTGGAATCGCTTGTTGTGGGGTCGAACAGGCCTAAGAACCCACCAGTTGAATTGGATGGGATCTGGAATTTAACTCGAGTAAGGAAAAAGGCAATTCCATGGCCATTTACAGTGCCTTGAGTTATAATGCTGAAGGAGAAGTGAGTGGTGAAATCAATAGTCCTTGCAGGGTTGTTGGAGTCCCAAAGAAGGACTTTCTCAGCATAAGTGGCCCTACCAACTCGGCAAAAAAAGTCGTTTTTGTCGATAAGATTGTCGGCTCCGACAGCAGGTACGACATCTCTTTGGTAAACCATGTTTGTTGCGCTAGGGTCAAACCGAGGCATTTGAAAGTTGAGTGAATCAACACAAGGAAATAGTAAGAAGAATAAGAGTAAGGTCATGTGGAAGAAGGCGATCATCATGGCTGGGAGGACAACCGGGATCAAAAATTATCAACTTACAAATTTAGAAGTTGTTCATATAATTTTGAATTATATAGGTGTAGTTTTTAGATTTTGATAGGGATTTTCAACTCTTGACAGATGTTATTATAGTTTAATTATAGCCCACAAAAATCTATAATCCAAAGTCAATGTCGAAAATTCCAAAATTCAATCTAATGAACATTTTATTAGTTTGTAGAATGCTTTTATGTAGTAGATATTATAGACTAATTTATTTAAAATGTGTTAGGTTATTTAACTTATTTATTTGAAGTGTATTAGATGAACAATTTGTTTATTTAAAGTGTGTTAAGTGAACAATTTATTTATTTAAGTGTGTTTGGTTGGTAAGTGCTAGGTGTATAGTTGTAAGTTTCTTAGAATTATTTTATTGGATGGTTTAGATTAATCCTAAACTTATAAAAATAGCATTCATTAGCAAGAGTTGTAATCATCCAATATCACATCTTAGTTTTCTCTTCTAAATTCTCTTTGAGAATTTTACTTATTTCTCTTCTCATTATGAAAACACAAGTTAGAGCGAAATTTAGCAATTCGTTGGTATCAGAGCCTATCTTTGTATCAAGTAGAGCTTTCTTGTTACCGACACTCTACATTATTTCCATTAAAAAAAATCCTTATTTCATCATCACTTTCGTTATCTAATCCTTACCATCACATTCCTACAATAATTATTTATCACACATATATATATAACCTTTCAATATACTATCTTTGTTTCCAAAAAGAAAAAAAAAAACAAGAGGTGTATATCAAGGTTTCCTTGGAGAATTTGCTTCATTCCTTTAACAAGGTAATATATATATTTTTGTAAGCGTTATTTTTTTCTTACTATTTATATTTTTGAGAATTCTATTTTTCTTTATTTTAAGAGTTTGTACTATTTTCTTTCCTATAAATGCAAAAAAAAAAAAGAAGTAAAAAAGTAAAAAAAAAGTTGAAAAAAAGTATTATATTTTTCTTTACTTTTAAAAGTTTCTACTATTTTCTTTTCTATAAAACCAAAAATAAGTAAAAAAGTAAAAAAAAAAAAGTTTAAACAAAAGTAAAGAAAAAAAGTAAAAAAAAAAAATGTCAGACAAAGAATTTAGGCAACAAAATCCCGCTGTAAAAGAATTCGCAACAAAGGAATCAATAGATATCCTTGATAGAAGATTGCAGAATCTAGAGATAATGCTTATAAATTTGACTCGACACTTTTTTGGAAGACAAAACAATAATTATGAATATTAGAGACATGAAGAAATTGATCCTCTTAGAAATTTTAGGCGATATCAAAATCAACTTTTTCAAGATGAAGATTTTAGTAAAGATGATGAAGGACCAGCCACACCTGGAAACAACCAAGGACCTCGGCAAAATGACTACTGCATAAAGATCGAGATTCCGCAATTTAATGGTTTATTCATGATTGAAGAATTCCTTGATTAACTAGTTGAAATAGAAAAGTTCTTTGATTATTGGGGTACTCCAGTACGCATGAAAGTCAAATTGGTGGCTTATCGACTCAAAAGAGATGTGTTAGCCTGATGGGATCAATTACAAGCGACACATATTTGACAAGGGAGAAACAAAGTTCACACTTGGGGGCAGATGAAACTATTGATGATCGAGCACTTCCCACCTCCAGATTACGAACAAGCACTTTTTAGTCGATATCAACATTGTCGACAAGTATACTGGACAATACAAGAATACGTAACTGACTTTCATAGACTAGCTGCCTGAGTGGACATTCGTGAATCAAAAAGTCAAAAGATTTCTAGATTGATTGATGGACTTCGTGCAAATATACAAGACGAGGTATATAAACAATTTCATAGTACTTTGTCTAGTACAATTCAATTCACTTTGAAAATTGAAACTCAGCTCGACAAACGGGCAAATTCTAATTCAACAACTTCTTAATCCTCTACACCACCATAAAGATCTAATTTAAGCAAAGAGAATGCCACAGCAAGACCACACGATGAAGCAATAAGACTAACTCCTTCTCACAATCAATAAACCGCTCAACCGCAAAGGGAAATAGCCAACAACAACACTAACAGTCCTTATGCAGTCTCGAGAGGTAATAAATGTTATCGTTGTAGATAAACATGCCACTATTCAAATTAGTATTGTCAAAACAGACATGTTAATCTAACCATACATGATGATGACATCGAAGGGAACGAGGCGTATTTGAGAATGAGAAGTACATAGATGAAGTTGAACCCGAGGAAGTCATTTATGGAGGTGAAGGTACCTCCTTGGTGATAAGATGATTGATGTATATACCAAAGAAGGAAAAAGACATGCAACGACATAACATATTCAAGGCTCGTTATACGGTTGAACCACGAGTGTGTGATCTTATCATTGATAGTATGAGTAGTGAGAACATAGTATCCAAGACTATTGTGGACAAGTTATAACGACCAGGCCAACCACACACTGCTTTGTATCGTATTGGCTGGATCAAGGACGTCAGTGAAACAAGATGACACAATAATATCGAGTTACTTTCTCCATCGGTAAATACAAAGATGAGCTATGATGTGATGTTGTTGATATGGATGCTTGTCAGATGTTTCTTGGTCGACCATGGTAATTCGATTTAAACACTATGCATAATGGCAAAGCTAACACATATAGCTTCCACAAGGATAATATGAAGATTACTCTGGCTCTTATGAAGCTGTAAAATAACTAAACAACCTCCACCAAGACCAATCTTTTTTTTGTACCTAAAGAGGCATATACTCCTACCAATATTCTTGTGCAAGTTCAAAAATTACTATTTAAATTTGAAAATATCATTCCTGAGGAGTTACCTACTGGCTTACCACCCTTACAAAATATTCAATATCATATTAATCTTATTCCCAAAGCAACTCTACTGAGTCTACCGCACTATCGTATGAATCCTTAGAAGTATAAGATCCTACAAATACAAATCTAAGACCTCCTTAAGAAAGGGATGATTAGAGAAAGTATGCGCCCCATAGCTATACCTATGCTCCTAACACTGAAGAAAGACAAAAGCTAAAGGATGTGCGTTGATAGTCGGGCCATCAACAAGATTATGATACGATATCGATTTTTTATCCTATGATTGGATGATATGCTTGATAGATTGGGAGGATCAAAGCTCTTTTCCAAGATTAATTTACGGAGGGGATACTATTAGATTCGTATTTATCTTAGAGATAAAAGGAAGACTGCATTTAAAACACATGAAAGACTATACGAGTGGTTATTATGTTGTTCAGTCTATCCAATGTCCCTAATACTTTCATGAGGTTAATAAATCAGGTATTACAACTCTTTATTGGAAGATTTGTCATCTTTTATTTTGATAATATTTTGGTGTATAGTTAAAATGAGAAAGAACGTCTACAACACTTGACTGAAGTTTTTAATGCACTTCATAAGAAGCAGTTGTATGTCAACCGAAAGAAATATAGCCTCATGACTGATAGCTTAGTCTTCTTAGGCTTTGATGTAAGTTCTGATGGAATTAAAGTCGATCAAGATAAGGTAAAGGCTTTCTGAGAATGGCTAATACCGAAGACCATTATAGAAGTTCGGAGTTTTTATGGTCTTGCAATGTTCTATAGACGATCTGTGAGAAACTTTAGTACTATAGCTACACCACTCACTGACTATTTGAAGCCAAAGCAATTCCTTTGGATAGAAGAAGTGAAACCGAGTTTTTTTGTCTTGAAGAAAAAACTCACAAACGTACCCATCCTTACACTTCCTGACTTTGACAAAATTTTTGAAGTCAGCTATGATGCTTTTGGCGTAGGAGTTAGAGCTATTCTATCTCAAGATATAAAGTCAATAGCTTTCTTTAGTGAATTCAGTGAAGCCAGAAAGAAGTGGTCAATGCACAAATAAGAATTATATGTGGTTGTTCGTACATTACAACCAATGGAGCCGTATGTAGTGCAGAAGGAATTCATCCTTAATACGAATCATCAAGCGCTTAAGTACCTCAACAACTCTTCCAAACTAACTCGAATGCATGCTCAATAGATTGCCTACATCTAGAAGTTCACTTTCTCTCTCAGGCATAAGTCAAAACAATTAAATAAGGTTATTGATGTATTGAGTCACCGAGTTATGTTACTGATCGCTTTGAAAAATGAAATAATCATTTTTGATTATTTGAAAGGCTTATACACTGATGATGAAGATTTCAAGGAAGAATAAGAAAAATTCATTAGTGGAGTTGCAAATAAATATCAAATACATGATGGTTTTCTATTCTTTGAAAACAATTTATGTATTCCATGAGGATCTCTCAAAGAACACGTCATTCAGGAGCTACACACAAGAGGGTTAGGAGGACACATTCAGTGAGACAAAACTATTTTATTAGTGGAAGCTCGATACTTTTGGCCACATCTTAAGTATGATGTCGAGAAATTTGTCAAGCATTGTTATATATACTAGATTGTAAAGGAACAGGCTCATATCACTGGGTTGTATATGTCACTTCCTATTACTGATGCACCTTGGGAAGATTTGTCTATAGATTTCATCTTGGGACTACCGTGAACACAAAAAGGTTTGGATTCTGTCTTTGTTGTGGTAGAATATTTTTCAAAGATGGTTCATTTTATTCCCTACAAGAAAACTTTAAATATTACCCATATTGCTCAATTATTCTTTTGAGAGATTGTTTATTTGTATATGTTACTAAGGATAATAGCCTCTGATTGTGATAGTAAATTCCTTAGTCATTTTTGGCATACTTTGTTAACAAGGCTTGATACTACCTTACAATTTAGTAGCACTTGTTATCCCCAAACATATGGACAAATTGAAATCACTAATCGCACACTGGGCAACATTTATTGTGCTTGATCAAAGAAAACCCTAGACAATAGGAGAATGTCCTACTACAAGCTGAGTTTGCTTACAACAGCGTACCAAATCATTCCAACGGTAAATCTCCATTTGAAATTGTTTATATTTATCCTCCTTGCAGACTCTCAACTTGATACCTTTACCAAAACTTCTAGAGATAAATATTATTGCCGATCATTTGATTAATAAGGCGATCCACATCCATAAAGAAGTGAAAAGAATGTCAAAAGAGTCTACTACAAAATACAAAGCTAATGCTGACACATACAGAAGATTCAAAACTTTAAAAGAGGGTAATTTTGTAATTGTTCATTTATGTAAAGAAAGACTTCTAGCAATAGAATATAATAAACTCAAGCAAAAGAAAATTAGCCCTTTTTGCATCATTCAAAAGATTAATAATAATACATATATTATTGATCTACAAGATAGTTATACAATTTCTAATATCTTCAACGTTCAAAACCTGTACGAGCACCATGGATCGGACGTCATACCTTGAGCAACTCCAGAACAAGTTTTTTTTTCAAGAGGAGGAGAACTAATGCAGTAGTCCACAAACATCTATGATCCAAAGTCAAGGCCCGAAATTCCAAAACTCAATCTAATGAACATTCCATTGATTGATAGAATGTTTTTGTATGTTAGATATTATAGGCTAATTTATTTGAAATGTGTTAGATTATTTAACTTGTTTATTTGAAGTATATTAGGTGAACAATTTATTTATTTAAAGTATATTAGGTGAATAATCTATTTATTTAAGTGTGTTTGGTTGGTAGGTACTAGGTGTATGGTTGTAAGTTTCTTAGAATTATTTTATTAGATGGTTTAAATTAATCCTAAACTTGTATAAATAGTCTTCATTGGTAAGAGTTGTAATCTTCCAATCTTCAATTACATCTTAGTTTTCTCTTCTAATCTCTTTTTAAGAATTTTAGTTGTTTATCTTCTTGTTGTAAGAATACAAATTAGAACGAAATATATTCTTTTTAAGAATTTTAATTATTTATCTTCTTGTTGTAAGAATACAAATTAAAACGAAACGTAATAACCTGTCGCATAAAAGAATAGATTTACACATATATAGCTATAGAGGTTCCTGGCCGATCGATATGTTATAAAAAGACTAAGCTCAGATTTATCGTGGGATTACAAGTCAACCTTTGAGACTACCCTGTATAACAATTATCGATATTCTAACTAGTTTTATCGGTAAGAAGATTAATGTTTTTAAATCTGTTGCTTTCATAGTACGTATCTCTAACACATTTGTTCGAATTTCGTTGACCAAGTAAAGCTGTCGTATACATCCACAAGATAATAATATTAAAAATATCGTCAATAATCTTCCAGAATTTAATTTTTAATTGCTAACTCATGTAGCAAATTAATGGCAATTTCTGTTTTCGTGTTTTGTTTTGCTTTTGAAACCCTTTTTATCGATAATTTATTCATTAGATCTGTTTAATATTTTTATCCCCACTAGAAGATATATATATAACCTTTACTTGTCATGTCAGTTGACATAAAAAGATTATTTTAAAAATTAAAGTTCTTATCATGATACTTGAAAAATGACGACAATCATATCCAACCAAATTAATTGCATAGAATATTGTCAAGCGAGAATTTACAAAGAATACTGGTCGTTACATTTCAAAGCCAAGAAATCATAGGTAATCATCCCTGACAACAAATGCTAAACAAAAGATAGAAAACGTCCTTTTTGTTGCAGTGTTACCCCTGGATTGGTAAGCAATATAACCCTCATTTATTGCCTTACATAATCATTTTAATTGTATATATGCTTTCTTCTAAAAGCCAAATAATTTTTTTTAATCAAAATATGCATTCTTCAGGTGAAGTACTGCCAACAAATATATCATCTGTGCTATTATAAATTAAAGGGTTATTGGCACAGTGGTCCTTGAATTTTTTGTAATTTGACAATTTAGTCCCTAAATTTGTTAGATATCTCTATTTGTTATTAAATTATGTTTAAGTGACAATTTAGTCCACGTTCCTAACATGGTTATATTTTGAACAAAATTATCTTATTGTAAAGCATAAATTAAAACAAAACTAGAAAATTATATATATTTCTTAATTTTTAACTTTCTTATTAGTTTCATTTTCTTCTTCTATCTCCCTATTGTTTCCTAGAAAATTAAATTTGAGTTTTTTTTTGAAATTTTCAACTTTTTACACTGGTTGGCATGCCATTTATATTGTTTCGTACCATTTTTATGCACGGACTAGCATGGACTATACTTTATAGATTTTAACAAAAACAGTAGTTATGCTACTGAAATTTCTAAAAAATTCAGTGGAAACATAGCTTTTTGAACAAAATATGGTTTGATTAAAAACTACTATATAGTTGTTTTGTGATTTTGTAAAAAATGGTGCATATCATAATTTTTGCCATTTATGTAACATTTTATTTATTCAATATTACTTACATGGCCAGCGGATTTACCGTATCCTATGTAGAGTGCTTAAACTTATAGTTACTCATTTAGATAGTTCAGATTTACAGGTATTCTAATTAGTCACCTCGGACATATCATGGATTGCATTGATAATTTTGTGCTTGACTTAATTGAATATGTTATTATTTTTTTTAGAATTGTATTTGATAAAGATTTGGAATTTTGTTAATCTTGAATTATTATCTCATAAACGAACTTCTATCAAACTATTTGAACATGTTACTAACCATCCATGATTTAGAAGTAAGTATTTTCTTTATGATTATAAACTTAAAATTGATTCTTTACTTGGTTTAGCTCACCCCTCCTTCTTCTCATCAGGTAGCATTCACTGTAATTTAGATAAGTAAACCTAGAATAAGGCACTAAAAGTTAATTAATTGTTAGTTTTATTTTAGTAAGCATTCACTGTAATTTAGATAAGTAAACCTAGAATAAGGCACTAAAAGTTAATTAATTGTTAGTTTTATTTTAGTAAATTCCTACTGGACTTGAGGATATTAGACTTACATAGGAATATGATTGGATTTATAGTTATGTAGGCTTTATTATGAACTTGGATATAGATCTAGGAATATGATTGGATTTATAGTTATGTAGGCTTTATTATGAACTTGGATATGATCTATATAATTTATGTCTATGGATAATGAGATGCATATATAATGTATGACTTTGGACAATTATTTTATATTAGTCTATTTTAAGAGGTGATTATACAACTGCGAGATAGTTTACTCAAATGTTTTCTAGAGGCCATTACGGATATTTATAGGTTTACAAACCTTTTGAGTATTTTTTAAAACTAAGTTTTGGGATTTCTAGTTTATAAAATACACATTTTACTACTAACCATAGCATTATGTTGTGACATTAATAAACTCTCTCTCTCTCTCTCTTTGTAAGATTTCTAGTTTGTGCAATACTCATTCTGCCATAAACCTAGGTTTTAGTCATGAAATTAGGAAACTCTTTTTTTTTCTTTCTATTTTATGGTATATAATGTCCGATGAGTTGCACTAAATTCCGGTGCCTCATTTGTTTAACTTTCAGCTTGAAGTTGTACTTTGACCTTTATATTATATTCAAATTTCGGAACAAAATTTCTTTAAAAGGGGGAGAATGTAAAATCTAAGAATTATTAAGGGCAAAAGAGACTTTTCATACTCAGTGGCATTGTCATAAATAAGCAATTTTTGGAATAAAAAATTCACAATATCTGAATTTAATAATAAGGTGCTATAGTGTCAATTATCTGCATAAAAAGGCTCTCAAAAACTCAAATTCTCACAAGAGAGTGCTTAAGAAAGAGGAAAATGCCTAGATCTGCCGAAGCTCACCGCTACCGCACACCATCACCATCAACCTGACGCCCTACCCCACCCTGTTTGTCATAGAGAGACGAGCAAAACTCGACTAGTCCTCCAAAGACTCCGCTTTCGGTGTGGTTTTCTGGCGACAGCTCTGCTGTCTGATGTCGTACAAACACACCGTCGACATGTGGGAGCTCGTCTCATTGTCACCGACCTCCTCTAAGTAGTTGCTTGATCAAATTCATCTCCAATAAGATTTTAACCACTTTTATCGATTTTACCAACTTTATAAAAAGTGATATTTACATAGTTATTTTAGTTAAGTAATTTATTTACCCGAGGTAAATATATAAGATGAAAGAAAATTAAAAATCATGAATAATTGCGGTTGGTAGAAGTAAAAACAATATCCATAAATAGGATAAATTTTAATTAAAAAAGATATTTTTCTAAATATTTTCAAAAAGTGGTATTTATGTAATTTTTAGAATTTTTAGCTTAATTAATGCTCGGGAGCATGAAACAAAATTCCGATTTTGAATTTGGACTCAGTGAAGTCGAGAGATGAATTTTAATATAAAATGCTACTATGTTTCGAAGTGGAACGAAAATTAGAATTTCGTGGCTCAAAAATTGTAATGTTTTGTTTGCTACAGACGTTCTTATACTGGGACTCGTTTTTGACAATATATATGTCTAACCTAATATTTTTGGGTGCTCTGAATTCATTAGTGATCTTTGTTTCTCTATTTGAGGCTCTAGTGATAAAGTCACTTTTTCAAGTGAACTTACTAGGAACCGAAAATTACTGTTCGAACATTTGAGTGATCAATAAGGGATTTTACAAGCGTCATTAGCTTGGTATTACTACTATTTTAAGGAGGGATGCGATTACCTAATTTTTATATATCTGTTTTGGATTTTAATTGTATTAAAATTTATTTATAAAAAATCATAATTTTACAATAGTTTGATTAATTACTGTAAACTATTGAGTTATCCTGAGATTTGACTAAGTAGATTATTATACATATTTTTATATTGTTATTATGGGATAATACAACGGTGTACTACTCATATACAATAATAATGTAAAGCTAATTTTAAAAGCATAATTTAATTACTAGATGAATAATTGAGGTAAATTATTACATATTGTACATACCATAAGATCACACACTTGAATTCTATTATAGCATCACGGAAATTTAGATCATTGGCGAGCTGTTACAGTGCTAAGTGAGAAATCTAAGTTCCTATATAGGTTTTTTGCTTATATACCTACGGGCAGTATCAGAATATTGGGTACCTCTAATAGAGAGGTATTATAGGGCCGTGATGGGAGGATGAAAGTTCACTTATTTACCTGTTGATATATGATACATACAATGATGTGATTTTTGATTTAGTTTTGAATATGTGATTATTCTAAATATCAATTATTTATAAACTTGATTTATAAATGGATTTAAATGTACTAACCATACATCTATCCAAAAGGAAATTGAATTCCTACTAAGTATGTGAATACTCACCCCTTATTTTTTTCCTTCTCAGATAGTACTCAGTATGATTTTAGAAATTCAGAAACAAAGCAATAAGGAGCTAGTTACTTTACTTGGAATTAGTAACTATATGAAATAAACTTTGTTATTTGCTTTGGCTTGTATTTAATAAAATACATAAGAGCCTGTTTCACGGACTCAATCTGTATAGTTATTATGCTGGACTATAAGACTACTGATGATAATGCTTTGTTTGTTTTAATAAATTTCACTAACAATCTGCATCTAATGATAATTACAAAATTGTGAGAATTTTACTTTTAAAATTATTTTTATAAATTTTTTAAAAATAATTTTTAAATTTTTACTTGTGAAATTTTTTTTCTGCCATTGACTCAGAGTTTGGATCATAACGCTCATTGTTGATAATGGATTCTACGAGCTCCCTCTTTTTCATTTCTTTTTTCTTTTCCTTCAAGTTTCACAACACTAAAAGTAACAACACAATCAGAATTGCTATTAAAACGTCACCTAAAACTAATAAGACCATCATTTTGTTATAAAAATGAAGATATGGTTTATAATGGAGTAAAAAAAAGCCCAATTTTATAAATACATACTAAAGAAAAGAAACTTTTTCGATCTTTTTTCTATTTACGAATCAGGATATCGTTTCAAACAGTGATTTTTTGTTTTTTTAATAATCATGATATAAGTGACCAGGTACTGAAAATAAAATAAAAAGTCCCAGACATATACATCAATGGCATTTAAATCCACCCACATTAATCCCGCTGTCTGCTAAAGCAGTACCATAGAATTGTAATTAGAATTTAGAATAACATAATCCATCACTATTTAATCTTAAAAATATGTAAAGTTAGCCACTGAAAAGAGGAAAAAAAAGTTCTTGGAAATTGTTAATATATTGCATAAACTTCATATGTACATCAACCTCGTCATGCTATTGTATGTAATATTACACAGAAAATGGAGGAAAACTTCACAGCAGTAATATAGAGAGATTACCAATCAAACACATATATTATTTTTTCGAAACACACTATCTATAACAACATTTTATATACATACAGAGCTTTCCAAGTTTACCGACCAACTTCAATACTCGTACTTATAAGAGGTTCACCAGAGCTCACTGATGGCGTAGAAAGAACATGATAAATAGGAACAGGCATAGTCGTCGGAAGATTAGGCCATGTGGTCTCAAAGTTAAGAACTTGAATGGCTTGCTTAATGGAAGGCCTCAAACTCCGATCGGGATGAGCACACCATAGCCCTACAATCATCAAACACTCTACTTGTTTTTGGTCAAAATCCATTCTCATTCTTTCATCCACAACTGAAAGAAGCTTGCTTTTCCCATACGCTATCCAGACCCATTCAACCAAACCTATCTCGGAATCCTTATCCATTGATTTCCTCCCAGTCGCGATTTCTAAGGCCACCACCCCAAAGCTATAAACATCTGATTCTTTACTAGCCCTTCCTGTGCTTATATATTCTGGAGCTAAATAACCTAATGTTCCAACTAACCCAGTTGTCTGAGGACCAAGCTCATGGTCCATTAGCCGAGCCAACCCAAAATCTCCTAGCTTGACGTTGAAGTTGGAATCTAGCATTACGTTGCTTGATTTAATATCTCGATGAACCACACATTGCTCCCATTCTTCATGAAGATAGAGTAGAGCAGAGGCTAATCCAACGGAAATCTTGTATCTTACGGCCCAAGAAAGAGGACTTCTCTTGCCAAAAAGATGAGAATCAAGGCTTCCGTTTGGCATAAACTCATAAACAAGAAGAAACTCATTTTTTTCGTGGCACCATCCGATGAGTTGCACTAAATTCCGGTGCCTCAGCTGGCTAATGATCTTCACTTCGGTAATATACTCTTTTTTCCCTTGTCTAGACCCTCTTGAGATTTTCTTCACAGCAACTAGTGCATCCAAATCGAGTAAATAGCCTCGATAAACAGCCCCAAACCCTCCTTCGCCTAGTTTTCTTCCATTCGAAAAGTTGTTGGTTGCTGAAGCAAGATCTTTGTATAAAAACCTTCTTGGTCCTGCTCCTCTTTCAAAGTCGTCGTTGTTTATCGATGCTAAAATCTCCCTCTTTTGCTCATCCTTTTTCTTTGCTTTCCACTTCTGCAACACTAGAAGTAACATCGCAATCAAAACCGCTACCAAAGCGCCACCTGAAACTAATACGCCCTCTGCTAATCTAGACTTCTTTGAATTTTTTACTCCATGTTCTTCTATGTCCAAACTCGAACTAAAACCCCACGAATTAATATAACTCCCCTCTCCATACATACCAGTGGCAGCTGAGAATCCAACTATGACCCATTGAGGCAAAATCTTGGCCAAATCAATCTCGTAAGAAAGACTCGTAACATTCTCTCTAGTACTATTCTCATAACTCCAATAAACACTCAAGTTCTTAGTTGAAGAGTTATAAGAAATCCAAACATCCGTGTTGTCTCCACTATGCATACTACCATTCCAGCGAGTGTAAACAGCGGATGCAATGGAATCGTTATTGATTCCCACGTGCTCAAAGGGAGGATCCCATTCCGGGTTGGGGAAAGTGTCGAACTCCACTGTGACAATTTGATTCTGGGAGGAATCACTTGTTGTGGTGTTGAACAGGCCTAAGAACCCACCAGCTGAATTGGGTGGGATCTGGAATCCGACTGGAGCAAGGAAAAATGCAATTCCGTGGCCATATACCGTGCCTTGAGTAACAATGGTGAAGGAGAAGTTGGTGGTGAAATCAGAGACTTTTGTAGGGTTGCTAGAGTCCCAAAGCGGGACTTTCTCAGCGTAAGTGGCCCAACCAACTCGGCAAAGATAGTCGCTTTTGTCGATAAGATCGATGGCTCCGACTGAAGGTACGGCATCTCCTTGGTAAACCATGTTTGCTGCGTTAGGGTCAAACCTTGATATTTGGAAGTCGAGTGAATCAACACAAGGAAAGACTAAAAAAAATAAGAGTAAGGTCATGTGGAAGGAAGTGATCATGGCTGCGAGGATAGCTACATGGGATCAAAAAATTATTAAGTAACTAATTTGGAAGTAGTTCATAAAAAAGAGTCATATATATATATATGCATACTATGTAATATTTAGATGTTGGTGTTGATCAAAGTTTCAATTCTAAGCTGAATTTATATTTTCATTGTAAAAGCATTTCTATTTAAATTAAGATTTATGTAATTATATATATATATATATATATTATATTTCATTTTTCTGGCCGACCGTTATGACTATAAAAATAATTGAGCAATAGCTAGGACATAAAAGTCCTAGCTATTCCCCCCTTATAGTGAATATTGCTAAGTTACGAGACAAAAATAATTGAGCAATAGCTAGGACATAAAGTCCTAGCTATTCCCCCCTTTAGTGAATATTGCTAAGTTACGAGGGAAATCTGACCAAAAAATGCTGCTCAAGACATTGTTCTCGCTAAAACTGTTGATTAATAGTGATACTGATGATTCAAATGAATAGTTGTGAAAATTTTAATTAGAATAAATTGCTATTTATTGATAAATAACATGTGTATTATTTTTAATTTCTTTTGTAGTTTTAATTTTATTATACAATTAATGTTTACATAGTTATGGTTGATGTTCTATCGAGTTACCATGGTGGAGATGGAGGTAGGGATTCTCCTTCGTATCCTACTAGGGTCCCTGCTAATTCTGAGAGTGCACCTCCACTGAGTAGGTGGGACCAGCTAAATTAGAAAGATTTTGGAAGTTACTTCGTGACAGTGGGTATTCGATACCTATTGAGTTCGATATTGTGGGTGGGACTTATAATGCTATCCGAATTGAAATATTTTGTCCGCCTCATTGGGAGCTTAATTTGGGCAAACATTCTCCCAAATTACCCTTCTTGGTATGATATGCCAGATGAAATCAAAACTCGAATCTTTAATGAAGTTGAGGCAAATTATTGATTTTGCAATATATGAAATTTATTACATTTATTAAATTTTTTCATTACTACGTTAATTTATCTTATTACAAGCTGTCTGGGATATTGGTAGAGAAAGGTATAAGGAGCAACCAGTATATAACATGGGTATCCTTTTAGGCATAAAATAAACATGTGTAACTCGATTCAATGATTTCAAGTATGACTTAAAATGATTTGCTCAAAAACGATTTTATATATAAGATGAAAATTAGAAGAGGGATAAGACATCTATTGAGAATCCCAAAGTCGAAGTAAGTGATTTCTAATTATTTTAAGTACAATAGTTCATATTTACATATTGTTGTGCGGTCTAAAATCCTAAGGTCGCGTAAAGGTTATATGTGACCTCCTTCGTGTAGGTTATATGCGACCTCCTCTGCGAAGGTTATATGCGACCTCCTCCGTGTAGGTTATATGCGACCTCCTCTGCGAAGGTTATATGCGACCTCCTCCGTGATGGTTATATGCGACCGCTTCCACAGGTTTTGTGCGACCTTCTCTGTGCAGTTTTTCTTAACAAACAGGAAACCTGTAAGGAGAAGGAAATACGTAAATGCCATAAAGGAAACCTACAAGAAGAGGGAGACCAGTAAACGCTATGGAAGAAACCTACAAGGAAAGGGAAACTGAAGATTCCTATTTATGATTAACTAGTTATCCGTTTTGAATAGTTATCCAATTATTTTTGTATGTTACCCAATTTACCCAATTGTATAGTTACCCGTTTATTCAATTAGGATCCTAGAGACATAAAGAACCTAGGGGTATGGGGTTACCCTTATCTATAAAAAGGGGACTCTATGATCCGAAGAAGAACACACCAAGTTCTGGGCAGAAACAAGTCACAGAGAATAGAAGTCAGAGCAAATTCAAGTTTGGGTAGTCTAAAGCGTTAATATTCTTCAATAGTTTTTGAGTCTTTCCGATTCCCAGATAGAACTGTAACCTTGAGTGTTCATCATTATTCATAAAATAGTCAGAAAACAGTGGACGTAAGCTCATCTTTTTTGGGGCTGAACCACTATAAATCCCTCTCTCCTTATTTGCTTTGATTATTTATTTCAATTCACACAAGCCACATCTCTTGATTTTTCATAAATTTATTATTGATAAAACCTCCATCAACACATATTTTATAAATTTTTGTGATATAATTAATTTTTATTTTATTTTTTCTTTTACAAAAACACTCAGAAATTAACAAAAAAATCATGAGAATAACAACGTGCCATCTTTGTAAGGTTCGCAAACATTGGCAAATTGGCATGCTCAAATGGTATGTTATAATATCGTATTGCTCATTAAATGTTTCTCTATTTTTTTTTTTAAAAAAAAAACTTGTCTAAATTTTTCAAAAAGATCCAGACGGGTAATATGGATACATATAAGGAGAAACAATACAAGTATAAACAAGGATAGATTCGTCCAGTAGCTTAGAGAAATTATGTAAGTTTTCAATTAACATATTGTATAGTATGAATAATTAATTTTTTTGAAATATTAAATTCACTAATATTTTTTTGATAATGTTTTTAACAGAATTAGATGAGCGAGTTGAGGGATACACAAACTCAATAATCATTTAGTGAATGCACTTCGTCCACGATTTCAACCTCTATTGACGAACGAGAAATTGATGATCATATTTTAGGGGTTCGACGAGGTCATAGAATAGGAGTTGAAAGAATACTCAAAGGAAATCGATTAGATCAATCGCTTCCGAACTAACTTTGATTCAACCATAAGCACGAGCTAGTGCCCATCATAACAGGCCGAGAATAAAGAGTTGAGAAAACAAGTGGCAAGTCTTTCACAATAATTACAAAATGTAGTTGCAATATGTTATGCGGTTTAAAATCCTAAGGTCGCATAAGTTGCAATATGTTATGCGGTTTAAAATCCTAAGGTCGCATAAGTTTTATATGCGACCTCCTCCAAGAAGGATATATGCGACCTCCTCCAAGAAGGATATATGCGACCTCCTCCGTGATGCTTATATGCGACCTCTTCTGCAGGTTTTTGTACGACCTTCTCCGTCCAGTTTTCCTTAACAAACAGGAAACCTATAGGAAAAGGGAAACATGAGAACACTATAAAGGAAACCTACAAGAAGAGGGAAATAGGTAAATGCTGTGGAAGAAACCTACAAGGAAAGGGAAACTGAAGACTCCTATTTGCGATTAACTAAGTTATCATTTTCGAGTAGTTATCCAATTATATTATTTATAATTAACTAGTTATCCGTTTACTTAATTGGATAATTACCCAATTGTATAGTTACCCGTTTATTCAATTAGGATCCTAGAGACATAAGGAACCTAGGGGGATAAGGTCACTACAATCTATATAAAGGGGGGCTCTATGTTCCGAAGGGATCATCACAAATTCTAGGCAGAAACAAGTCACAGAGAGTAGAAGTCAGAGCAA